>PVJL010000624.1:93792-217207 GCA_004026885.1 Lyroderma lyra | reverse complement strand
TGCCAGGAGAGTTGAACCGTCACTCTCTCTATCCCCAGACTGGTGTCTCCAGGTTCTCCTACTGGCACCAGTACCTGCAACGTGAGGACTTTACGGTGGTCGTGCAGCCTTTCTTCCAAAACACTCTTGTTCCCCTGAACGAGGTGAGCTGTGGGCGTCTCTGGGAGGCATGTGTGTAGAGGCGGTGTCTTAGGTGGTGTAGTTCCTTCTCGACATGGGCCTTGTTTTACCCTCTCAGGGGGTTGTTTTTTCTGCTTTTCTGTTTCCCCTCCACCCTTTTTTGGAGTATGGTAGAACCTACATGCACTTGGAAAGAAAAGGAGAAAATGAACATTGACCAAGGTCCCCAAGTACAGCCCTGCTATCTGCTGGATTTGGACAGAATGGAAAGCTTCCTACACATATTAATTCTTTTTCAATGACAGTAAATTCTCCATTAACTGGGACTCAAGCAACCAGCAAAAACATTCTGGTTAATGGAGCATGTACTTACATTTATCCGGCATCTACCAGTCCCCTTGGGTGCCAGTTAAGTGAGAGTCTACTGTATTACGGCAGAGATGCTGAAGGAAAAGGGGTGAACTCTGGGTAGCTATAATTCATGTCTGTTTAAAAGATAAAAATTCAATTATCGTACAATTTCTCCATCAATATCTGAGGCAGCTGGCAGCCGAGTTGAAAGGATGAGAGAAGAAACGCGCAGGGCACGGGTGGGCGGGGGCGGGAGCGGTGCCCTTGGCCCAGGACGATAACCCCCTGCCTTTGGTTACAGAGAGGGGGCGCTGACCACACGTTCTTCTCCGAGGACTGTTTCCACTTCTCCGAACGCGGTCACGCCGAGATGGCCATTGCACTCTGGAACAACATGGTGAGTGTCGCGAGGGCTGTGTCACAGGGCGCAGCCCAAGGTGTCGACTATTTCCCACAGCAAAACCTACCGGCTGGCGTAGCTCCCTTCTCTCAGAAGCTCAGCGTGGCAGCACACGTCCTTCGTGCTGACCGATTTGGTTCTTTGGGTAATGCCCCAGGACTGGAGGGGAATAACCAATCAGATAGACGGGGTGAAAATAACAGCCTCAGCCCCTTACCGTGCGACCGTGGGCACGTGATCCCTCTCTGGCCATCTGTATCAACATCTGTAAAAACAATGAAAATGACACAGATCTCAGAAATTTGAGATGGGTGAACAGCACCCAGCACCATCATTAACATTTCTACAAATGTCAGCCCTGTTTCCCCAGTCTCAACACATTCCCGACTATTATTTCTTTAAACGGCAAAAACAGAAGAGCTGCCCAGCCTGTTTTCCCAGGCTGCCACCTTCTCTCGTCCTTTCCTAAGGTGGTAAAGCGGACCTTATGCAATGAACATACAGCCCGGGGGGTCACAGGGACACCTGGCCTTGCCTCTGCCCTTTATGCCTGGCCACTCACTACATTTGCACAGAGCTTGACTGCATCCTCTTGCACAGAGCAAGTGAAATGTCCTTCCCATCCACTGGCTTCTTTGGCTCGGGCTCGCTGGGTAACCCAATCCCCACCCCAACCTGCATTTCCCTCATTCCCCCCGTGGTGACTAAACAGTGTACGCTCCTGCTCCTTCCACTGGAGTCGCAGGTCCGCTCTGTCTCTGCCAGCCACCACTGTGCAAATACTCCCACACCTGCCAGCTCCTCCAATAGGTCACAATATTGACTTTCTCCTTAGCTGCACCACCTCCCCTCCTCTCCTGCAACCTCCCCTCCTGGAGCAGCGTGTACGCAGGTTTATCCTTGGCCCACTTAAACGCAGACTCAGGCTGTCTCCACTTGTGATTCCCCGGTGTTTTCCTCCCGTTGACATCACACTCTGCCTCCTCCTCAATCTTTCATCATCCCGTCAGCCCAGGACTCTGAATTTCACTTCCCTCCCACCCAACCTCCACAGTAATTTGTTTAATCCAAGTTGGCACCATATAATTCATTTGCCTTGTAGATTTTTGTTTCAAAGTCCAGTTTGTCCTTCAGCAGCTGAGTCATGTGACTTCATTCTATTTTAAGTCCTCCCCAAAGAATGCGCCGCTATGCACAGTCCTATTGATCCCCCTCAGATCTCAGATATAAAGCTATAGCATCATGCCAACTTTTGAGATCATCTTCTTACTGGAATTTCACCCCTAGCATGACATAAGATAAATAGGACATTGGAACTAGAAAGGATCTTAGAGGTCATCTAGCCAGAATGCTCTGTAACTAAAACACGGAGACAGGAGGCAATTTGCCCAGGATCACACAGCCAGTTAGTGGCAGAGCAGGGATTAGAACACATGTCCAATTGCCTAGTGTCCTGGACACAGAACCACCTGGCCTTCCTGCTCCCAACCACATAAGCACATATGTGACCGCTGAATTCACGTCTCATAATTAGAGTCTATGACATAGTGTCTGCAGGCTTTGGCTGACGCTCCCAGGGTACCTTACGGTGGCAATAAACACACTTTAGACTTTTCGTCTCCTGTCCCTTCTCTCTTAAGCTCCTCTAGAGTCTTTTGCAGAGCCAGATACTGCAGCAATACCAGGAAATGTGTTTCTCTTCCTTTGTCTTTTTGTAAACAGTTTTTCCTCTTTTTTTGATGCCTATTCCTCCACTGCTGACTGCTCCCTTCTATGGAAATCCCATTCGCATCTAATATTTGCATCTCCCCAGGTGCAGGGTGACAACCTAGCCTCCTGATTGGTGTCCCTGTCTCCAGGTTTATAGCCCTTAGAACAGCCATTCTCAGATCTGGCCGTAGAGTAGAGCCATCTGGAGACTTTTTAAACAATTCATGCCTACGACCACTTTGGAAAACTCTTTGGCACATCTACTAAAGCTGACCCTATGTGTTTCCTGTGGCCCAACAATTCCACTCCTGGGTCTGTCCCCATCAGAAAGGAACACACAGGTTCACCAGAAAATGCATAAAAAAGTTTTCAGAGCAGCACTGTTTATAACCCCCTAACATCCGCCCACGGGAGGATAGATGGATAAACAAGCTGTGGCACGTTCACACAACGCAGTACCTTACAAGAATAAACCAAGTTCAACGGCGTGCAGCAATATACGAGGGCTGTCCAGAAAAAATCCAGCCATAAATGCCTCTGCTTTTCATATTGCATGGCTGGATGCAAGCAAATTAACAGCATATGGTCTTATTGTGGGGTGAATTGTACTGGAAGAGAGTGGTTCTAAGTGCTGGTAATGTTCTGTTCCTTGATCGGGATGCTGGTTACATGGTCTGTTGATTCCATCACAATTTAGTATTTGATCACTTACGATGTGTACTTCTTACTAGAAGTGTTACTGCTTCAATGAAAAGTTTACTTAGAACAAACCAACCAACCAGCCCCTGGGCCTCATCCCCAGAAATTTTGACTTCGTCTGGAGTGGCACCTGGGTTCAGTTTGTTTTAAAAGCTCTCCGGGGGACATGGTTGTCCAGGGTTTGCAACCCATTGCCTGAGATGTATTCACTGCAGGATAAGCACAGTAGTCTGCAGAAACGACTGTCTGACCAAGTCATACCCTGCTTTCAACTCCCAAGGCCTGCTTCTCCCAGAAGCGGAAAGGCCAGCCCCCTTGGCACACCAGGCCTTCTGGGACTTCCCCCCCAATTAACCTGTCCAGCTGCTCCACAACCCTCTGATTTGCACTTGGCAATCTAATAAGGACCGAAGTTTCCTGTGCCACCCGTGCTGCCTCCTCTGCCTCTGTGTTTCTGCTCTCGCTAATCCCCTTATCCTGGATGGCCCTTCCAGCCTGCTTTCCTGGCTGACTCTTACCACAACATTCAACTCCAGTGCCAGCTCCTACAGGAAGCATTCTCTGAATCCCCAGAGCAGGCTAGGTGCCCCATTGCACCCTGTCCTGTCACTTGGTACTTCATTGGTGTGTCTGGCTTGGGAAAAGTGGATTCTAGGGGAAAAAACCCCATTTCCTGTGGCCAGCCCCAGGCCTTCTCTTGCCCTGAGTGTCTTCACTCAGGTCCCTGTGACTCTGGTGTGTCCATCTGCTCACTATTGAGTACGACTCTGTGGTGGGTCCTGTTCCAGGTGCTGGGGGGACATAGCAGTGAAGAAGAATGTCCCTGTTCTCATAGAGCTTACAGTCTAATGTGCAAGAGACAGATAAAAAAAAAACAAACTAACAAGGTAATTTCACATGAAGGCCTTAAAACAAAATAAAGCAGGGTAATGTGACCAAGTAATGGCAGTGAAGAAGGAGGCCTCCCCGAAGAAGTGACATGTAAACTGAGAGAGGCTGCCAGGCATGCAGAGGTCTGGCCAGAGTGTTCCAGGCTGAGGAGCTAGGACCTGTGCAGGCCTGGAGTAAGGAATGAGCTGAAAGTGTCTGAGAAATATGAAGGCTAGTGTGACTGGAGGGGCGTGGGCAAGGTCAGAGGTGAGCAGAGCTCAGGCTTTCTGCAGGGGAGCCAGATGACCTGGTTCACCCTCTGGCTACCCGCTGTGTAGTGATGGACTGGAAGGAAGCAAGAGTGAAGCTGGGGAGACTATCACATGGCTGCTGGAGTCCAGGTGAAAGACAAATGTCCCTGGGGCCGGGGTGATGGCATGGAGGAGGAGAGAAAGTGGTCAGACTTGGGATATGTTTTAGACTGACTGATGGATGAGGTAAAAAAAGAACAAGGGATGACTTCTCAATTTGGTTCAGGACATTGGGTGGATGGTTGAGGCTGTAGAGAGAAATAGGTCAGGGCAGGAAAGTCTAAGTTCCATTTGGAACGTGGTGAAGTGTGAGCTGCCTTCCAGGCATCCACCTGGAGTTATCAGGTAAGCTATTAAATGTATGAGTCTGGAGCTCAGAGTTGGTCAGGGTTGGAGATTTGGAAAAATAATATGGGAGTCATTAGCATACAGGTGGTATTCAAAACCATGGGATTAACTGAGAGTTCCTAGGGAAAGAAGGGGTGGAAAAAGCTGCAGGACCAACTACTAAGCTCTAGAACATGCATCCCAGCTTTTGACAGCAGCAGTGGAGGAGAGGTGGGGACGCAACAGAATGCCATGTCCAGGGAGCCAAGAGAAGTATTTTGAAAGGGAGGCATCCACTTTGACAAATGCTGCTGGAGAGTCAAGCAAAACAATGACAAAAAAAAAAAAGAGTGACCATTGGATCTGGCAATATGGAGGTCACTGGTGACCTTGACCAGAGCATCAATCAAGTGATGGAGACTGAAGACTGATTGGAATGGGTGTTAGAGAAAAGGCGAGGTTGGGCAGTACAGCGAGTGACTACAAACAACTCTTCCAAGAGTTATAAGGAGTGGTGACGAAGGTAGCTAGAGGGGATGTGACCAGGGGAGGACGGTTAAAGGCTAGGAGCTAGAGTAGGTTGTGCTCCAGTAGAAAGGGAGAAACTCATGCCATCAGCAAACCCATATGATCACTACAAGTTAGGTTGTGGAGTATCATTGAGCATCAGCCTGACTAACCTTTAGCATCCATCTGCTACAATAACACTAAGGAGAAATAATACTGTCTGCTATGTGAGAGCCACCCCCTGCTCACACATGCTTTCGTTTCATCTTCTCATTTGAGGCTCACAACAATCCAATGTGGCGTCGTCAGGACAGGGTTTAATGCCCTGCCCCTCAACGTGGGGGCAGTTTGGGAGCCTGGCTAGCACCACACAGATCATTAGCAGCACAGCCAGGACTGCGGCTGATGTGTCCACTGTTTTCTGTCCAGTTGCCACGGTGTCTCTCCTGGGGCCAGAGCAGCCCTTCCTCCCCCGTGTTACTAAGGAACTGTTATAAAAGGCTAAGACAACAGAAACAAGCTCATGGGCCAGATGCCGTCATTAGCTGGCACGGCGTCCTTTCACTTACGTCATAGGCAGTACCTGGGGGTCAGGAGCTGATGAGGTCAGGAACGGGCAGGGATGCAGATTACAAGATGATGGAGGCCAGATGTTCAGGACAGAATCTGACTAGTGAGTGTGCTGGGCTTCCAGCCCTCTCAGTGCTGGCCACACGTCAGGGAGCAGGCCGCCGGCTAACGGTGCCGGGCGGGGCGGGTACAGCAGTTTGCAGCTCATTCACGGAGGGTCCCAGGAGCAGGAGTGCTAAGCAGAACATCTCTGAGTCACAGTTGTTCTCAGGAATGCTTCAAGTCACCCTTTTCGTCTGTGGGAATAACAGACAAAGGAGCTCAAGTGAGGACACATCCACTCCTTGAGGTTGGCAAGCCGAGTGTAGTCGTGGCGTCAGGGTAACCAATGCATTTTCAGGCGTCTCCTGAATCGGCTGGCCCACACACTTTAAGAAGCTGGGACATATGATTAGCACTGATGGATCAAATTGAAGGTGCAGAATGTTCGCAAATATAGTCTCCCACAAAAGAAGCAGGACATGGAGGTTCAGGGCCCTTCCCTTCCAACCACTGTGGCCTCTGGATGGTCAGTCTCTCCTGG
This sequence comes from Lyroderma lyra, assembly GCA_004026885.1. NCBI lineage: Eukaryota > Metazoa > Chordata > Mammalia > Chiroptera > Megadermatidae > Lyroderma > Lyroderma lyra. The sequence continues at coordinate 210,759 of PVJL010000624.1, read as the reverse complement.
GCCTCAGTGTCCTCATAAATCCAGGACACAGCCTCGGTGGCCCACCCTGCTCGGACAGACTCCGACCTGTCACTGAGTGAGAGGCAGGGCCAGCTCCAGCCTGGGGCTGTTGTGTCTGCCGTGGGTCTTGGCCCTCTGCCGGTTTCAGCCTTGCGAAGGGCAGAAGTCCTCCTAACAGGGCGGCCTGCCCAGCTCCGGGGGAATCAGGTTCCCTTTTTCTCGCTGCAGCTGGAACCAGTGGGCCGTAAGACGACCTCCAACAACTTCACCTACAGCCGAACCAAACTCAAGTGTCCCTCTCCTGTGAGTAAGGTCCTGCCCATCCAGTGTGGGACAGGTGCCTGGGGGTGGGGTGGGGGACAGATGTGACCTCCCTGGAGATCCAGAAACCCCATGGGAGGCTTTGTTCTGCACCTTCACTTACCGAGCTCCGGTCGCACCTCTCCTCATCGCCCCGTACCCCTCAGCTCCCCTGCGTGCGGGCAGCCACGAGTGAGGCGAGGGAGAAAGCCACAGTCCTGCTGATGTGGGAGGCGGCACCCACGGAAGCAGAACCCTGAGTCACCCTCTACCCTGAGGGGTCTGAGTTGCCCGAGTCTTACACATGGTTGAGGAGCCCTCATGCCAGGCATGGGGGTTGGGAGGCAAAGAGAAATGAGACACTGTCCATCTGTGAACCTGCAGTCTGCTGCCCCCATCCCCCTGCCGCCATTGTCCAGGACCTTACTGCCTTTACCTGGACCCCGACAAAGTCCCTAACCTGCTCCCCAGAATCCCCTCTCCCTTCCCTACCCATCCCACGATGGCTGCCACACTCAGAGCAGCCTACCTGGGCATAACTCCAGTCTCGTCACAACTGTGTGGGACCCTTTCCTGGTCCCTGCTGCCCACTGCAGACTCCAGACACCTCCCCTGATGGCCTTAGACCCTCTCCACTCCTAGAAAATGGAGTAGATTCTCAGACAAGCCCCACGATTGCCCATGTCTGTGCTTTTACTGCCGCTACCTGCTCGTCCTGGAGCCTCACCCGCATCTCCATCTGTGAAAAGCTTCCCCATCCTTCAAGGGCCAGAGGATGTGCCCTCTGGGTACTGCTCCACCTTCCCTCACGCTGCTGATCCTGCCCCAGAGATACACCCGCCTGGGTCTCTCTTTTCTGTTTGCACCTCTCATAAACACTGACAGGCTCCTTCGTGATGATGTGATTAGTCCTCAGTATCTTATCCCCTGACTGGACGAGGAGAGACGTCACGTCTTAACCCTCGGACACTCTCACGGCCCCCAGCACGGGGTGCACCCAGCAGGCACTCAATTAAGGGAGGAAAGAACCTGGGAGCAGGCCCAGACGCCGCCTCTCCCAGCCCCTCTCATCGTGGGGCCTCCAGTCTCCTCTGGAACCAGCTGTCCTTCCACACTGAACCTCCCCATGTACCAGGGACTCCTGGAGAGGAGGATGAGGACGCTCGGCCAGTAGTGACCGAGAGGAAACAGAGGTGGGGGCTCTGCCAACTCCCTAGGACTCTCCCTTCCATCCGTCACCTATCAGTTCCCAATCTTTCAAAATCGGGTTGACAGGAGGGAGATGCTGGCCAGATACCACAAGGAGCTGGGTGTTGACCCCTTTGGATGCACCCTGTCCTTCAGAAGGTCTGGCACAGTGCTTTACAAACAGATGAGCTGTGAAAATGTGCAAGGTCGTGGGAGCATCTCTGGGATGCAGACTAAGCGAGCCTAAGGTGGGCAGACGGATGGTTTCCAGGGGCCCTTAACCCCTGATCCTGTCCTCCTCCACAGGAGAGCCCTTACCTCCACACCCTGAGGAACAGTCAGCTGCTCCAAGACCAGGCTGACGCAGGCCCCACGGCGCTCTCCTGGGCCGTGCTGGTGGCGGCAGGAGGCGGCCTTGCAGTTGGAGGCGGCGGGGTGATGGCATGGAGAGCCATGAGAGGCCGTCGGCGGAGGGAAACCCCTCCGATAGGCCTGAACACCATGAGCTTCTAGGCCCGCCAGCTCATCCGCAATTCCCCAGCCACACGCCTCCCCAGCCCTCTACCTCAGCCACCCCTGACCACCACGGAGAGCACTTGCTTCAACACCTGGTGACCTGGGAGCCAAAAGGACAATCATGACTTTTTGGGCCTGGTGCCTATGTCCCTGGAATTAGCAAATTTAAATAAAGGCCAAAGCCTTGAGTTAACTGTCTTCCATCTGTCATGCGGCGCAGGCGTGGGGGCTGGAGCCTTTCGCGTCCTGTCTCAGACGGAGCTGCCTGAGTGACCGCCGACCACACCCAAGACCAGCCAGCTCCAGCCCTGCACTGGGGGAGCACATCCTCCGTCACCAAAGCCACTGATTCAAAGGTGGGGAAAACACCGGTCACCAGGTGTGGCTGGAGTTTTGGAGCTGGCTGGCCACCATCCAGTACATTCCAACACATACCTGTTTTGTTCCTGGGACAACGTAGAGCACTGTGGTACCTCTATGCCTGTCCCAGCCTAGCCAAGAAAACAACTCCTTCAAAAGCCAAGAAGCGAGGTGACTGTGCATAACTCAGCACTGGGGCATTGGTGGGGAAATGTGTCTGATGGCTTCCAAGTCTAGGAGGAATTCTTTGGGAAAATTTCCAGGGAGAGAACAATTTTGAAACATCATTTAAAAAAAAATATTGGGACGTGAACACTTCACATATCCTCAACCTGATTTTTCTCAAGGTGCTCGATTTAGGAAACACTCCTCTTTGTACATGACCAGGTTGCTCAGAGAGAGCAGGAGAGAGTCTGATGACACGGGTCGCACTCCTTTAGCCCCTACCAGAGCTGGATGTCTTAGCATACACCGATTCTCTCTTTTATTCTGTACAAAACCCCAGGGAGGGAGTGATGAAACGTTTTGAAAACAGAAGTAGTGGCTGCACAGCATGTGGGTGCACTAAATGCCACTCGCTTTGTTTACTTGAGAATGGCTAGTGGTATGTCATGTGAACTTCACCTCAATAAAAAATAAATGAGGAAGAATCCATTCTCATCAGCATTCTAAGTGCCTCTCTGATCCCACAGCTTGGGACGACAAAGAATGGGAGTTAGAACCCCAGATATACCTTGTAAATGTGTGGCCTTTAGAGTAAACCCTGTCACTAGCCTGGGCCCCAGTTTCCTAAATCTATGAAACTCAGAGTAGTCATTTTGCCTGCGTCACAGCACTGCCAGAAAGTGAGAAAGGTATCTAAAAATGCTCCGAAATTCTAAAATGCCGCACACGTGAAAGCGGGCTGTCTGCGCCTGCGGAGGGTCCCGCTGGGATCCAGCCCGGCGGGGTGTTGAGAGGTCCGGAGTGAGTGTGGGAAGCGGGCGGCAACGCGCGGATGGAGGCGGCCTGCCTCCCGCTCATGAAGGCTCCTCATTACATCTCTCTTTGGTAAACAGAATAGGGTCCCCAGAGGACTCAGTTCCTGTCCCATAGTGTCTATTTCTGTACAAGACAGACAACACACCTGCCCCACTTCTTCCTATGGACCAAGAGACGTAGTGACTAAATTCCTAAAGAACCACCACATGCCAGCTTGTACCACCATGCAACACCAGAGAACTCATTAGACCCAAGAATTCATCCCCTGCCCTCTTTTCCCTCAAGTTTCCATTTCTCAATAAAGAGTCACGGATTCAAAACCACAAGTCCCCTCACATGGGTTGGGGTTGGAATTCATGCTGCCTGAGTAATCCAGGAGCCCCTAGTCTGAAAAATTAACCCAGAAAAATCATCCCACGCTGAAAACCAAGGCACACTTGGCAGACATCCTCTCGGGTGGGATACAAGCACAATCCAGACCCCAACTTCCACCAAATATATGCTAAAAAGTCAAAAATTTACAACACGAAAGAGCACCGACTTGAACCTGATGGTAGTACCTTCACTTTGGCTACATGCCATGTCCTTTACCTACAGGAAAATGTTCTGCCTGGTTAGGACGTCACCCACAGCCACACCATAAACAAAGCCGTCAAATCCCCAGAAAGCTACACTCTGTGGTCCTCTCCACAGAGGCTTTCGTATTCAAAAGAGATTAGTGTGGATTAAATTTGGTCAAAAGTCTTCATAAAGGACATGAAACTTTAACTGAGCTCTGAAAGTTGGGGAGATGATTTCGTCAGAGGCCAAAAAGAATGGGATTCTGGAGAGGAGGGAAACTCATCGAAGCGGAGAGATGAACATGAGCGTGGTGTGAACAGGGGACAATGAGAAGACTAGAACACATGAGGATGGATGAGCCAGATAGAGCTGGATTAGGGGGACACTATGGAAAAGGCAAGGTGTCAAGAGAGATTATATTGTTTTAGTGGTTGTACTACCAGGCTGCATTTTATTTGGGACTATATATGTTATTTGGAAAAGATTAGTTCAAGAAAAATTAAAATCCCAATAAAAGCTGACATAGAGTGCTTACACTATGACGTGCACCATGGTGCACAGTAATGAAAATTTCTACTTCCCTATTATCATCCCCTTTTTACAGAGAAGAGGTAACTGGCCCAGAGTTATATTGTACTTTCATTACATATTGGGACATTCATCAAAATAGTGTCCAGGGTAGGGGAATAACCTCAAAACATAAAACAGATGATTCCTCCAATAAATTGAGCCAAACTGCAAATAAATATGGTATAAAATAAAAATCTAGAAAAGGAGGCTATTGTCTTCATAGGTTATGACAGCACCAGGAGTTCCTCCACTTCCAACTGATCTGAAGAACTCACCCATCTCTAGTTAATAAACTATGATTTAAAGAGTTAACTAAAAGGACTAAGATTTTACGAGATTATATGTGGAGTTATAGCAGCAGGAAAATCTTTTAATTAGGAAAAAAAACCAAAACAATTCCTGTGAAAATCAGTAGACAAGAAATGGCAGAATTAGACCCACATTTTACATGTTTTATAACGGTATTGAACGCAGACTATAAGTATGCTTAGGAAGATTAAAGACAAAAATAATTTTAAAAATGAGACAAGAATAAAGCATTATTTTTAAAAATAAAGGCAGATTTTTTTTAAATTCATTTTTATTGTTAGACTTATTGGGGTGACATGTTAGCAAGGATTACATAGGTTTCAGGCATACAATTCTACAGTGCATTGTCAACTTGATGTATAGTAAGTTCACCACCTAATATGACTTCTCTTTCCATCACCTTATATTTAGCTTCCCCCCTCCTCTCCCACCCCCTCCCCTTTCTCCCCTCCCTAACCTACTCGTCCCCAAATAAACATTAAACTATTGATTGTGTCCATGGGTTATTTGTTTGTTCATTTCTTTTTTTCTTTGCTTTCAGTTTTATATTCCGCATATGAGTGAAGTCATGCAGTTCTTTGTTTTTTCTGTCTGGCTTATTTCACTTAACATGATGATCTCCAGGTCCATCCATTTTGTTGCAAATGGCAATATTTCATCTTTTCTTACAGCTGAGTAATACTCCATTGTGTAAATGTACCACAGCTTCTTTATCCAGTCATCTGTCACAGGGCACTTTGGTTGTTTCCATGTTTCGGCCACTGTGAACAGCGCTGCAATGAACATTGGGGTACATAAGTCTTTGCGGACAAAGGTTTTCAAGTTCTTTGGGTAGATCCCCAGAAGGGGGATTGCTGGGTCAAATGGTAGCTCCATTCCCAATTTTCTGAGGACCCTCCACACTGAAAGGCAGATTTTTGAAAGAACTTAGAATCAAATCAAAGTTCTAGAAATCAAATATATAGGTATTAAAGAAAATTAAACTTCAGTTAAGTGTGTTCAAATGACAGACTAAACACTTAGTGAAGCAACATTTCTTGCATTTGTACTATATACCAAGCATTGTTTTTAGCAATAAGTCTGTATTACTCACCAATTCTCACAAAAGCTCAGTGAGGTGCATACTACTATTACCCCAATCTTACAGACAGAAAAACTAAAGCACATTCTATGACAGTGGTGTCCAATGTTTGCTGGCTTCCCTGGGCCACGTTGGAAGATGAAGAATTGTCTTGGGCTACACATAAAATACACTAACACTAATGATAGCTAATGAGCTAAAAAATAATAATAAAACAAAACAAAGAAACGGTCGCAAAAAAATCTCATAGTATTTTAAGGAAGTTCACAAATTTGTGTTGGGCCGCATTCAAATCTATCCTGGGCCACATGCGGTCCATGGGCCATGGGTTGGACAAGCTTGTTCTACGTCTTTTCAGTCTTTTTGTAAGAATTAAATGAGATAAAAACAATAGTTTAAAAGACAGGTATTCAATAATGAACTTCCTTCCCAGTATTAATTCCAATATATTATTCAAAGGACTTTGTAAAACAATCATAATAATGAAATTATATTTGGCACTGTACAGGTTACAAAGTACTTCAATATATTCTCATTTGAGCTTCACCACAAACTTGGAAGCAAAGGACAGTATTATGAAAGAAGTACCTCAAACTTGGAAAGACAGGAGAGTGACCACTTGTCCTATTAATGTCACTGTTTAACAAGCTCGCCTAAGAGATATTTAATAATCTAGAACACCCTGTTTGATTTTGCTATTTACTATTCGATTAGAGCCCAGATACTATAATGTTTTGTTGACTAGTAATTTCTGATTGGTAAAAAAGATAACCTCAAGGTTAAGGTTTTATCGCCCTATAGGGCAGTAACCTGTTTTGTACCTATAGGCAATATCATTTCAGATTCCTTTGAGCAACGATTCATGTAAGTTTCCATTCCTCAAATTCTTCTTTGAACCAAACTCACCAACTTAATGATTCCCTCATTAATTCTGAGTTAAAAAGTCTTTGACATGTGTTCATCCTGTATTTAAGAACCATACTTTTAACTCTTTAAAATTTAAGAAAAGAAATGATTTAACTAAGGAGAAAACACTTCTGAAAAAATTATAAGAAATATATAAAATCTAAGGGTGTATTATAAAAACCTAATAAAATTGAACAAGTGAGAACTGACAACCCAGTAAATCCATCCCCAGGTGACAGTTCCCAAAGAAACACGTGCAAACATGTCTGTCCAGGGAGATACGTGCAAGCACATTCATGGCTGTGCTGTTCATACAATCAACAAAAGTGGAAGTGATGCGGTCAGTGTCCACCAAGAGTGAATTGGGAAAATAGTTTATGGTATATTAATACAATGGAGCATTTGTGCAGCTGTGAAAAATAAGTCGCTACAGCTGCATTCATCAACTTGGGCGAATCTTACACATAATGTGCAAAAGAGCAGTGTGAAGGTTCTGTGTGACATGACCCCATGTGAAAATGGGGACGGGCAGTGAGCCTGGTAGAGGACATCAAGGTAACAGTTAGGAAAATCTGTCACGTTACCTTGGAGAGAAGGAAGGGACTGTGACAGGGGTCTGTGTGAAGGGTATCTAAGGTGCCAGAATGGCTCTTTCTAACACGGGAGGTGGTGTCACAAGATCTTGCTTGATAATTATTGTCTAAGTTGAATGTGTACATAGGAGGCCTGTCCGGACAGTATCCAGCTGTGTACTATGAGAAAATAGAGGCATTTATGGCTGGATTTTTTCCAGACAGCCCTCCTATGTCAGACTTTTCCTGTATGTGTTTATATATTTCATCATATTTTTTAATTTAAAGATTGAAGGAAGAAGATGCTTTCTACAAGAGCCAACTATTTTAAGTTGCCTATTTACTGAGTGACCCATTGGAGGGGCTCTTTGAGGCTCTGGAGCCTGAGGACACGCACAGAAAAATCTCCACTTTCCCAGCTGTGGTGGAAAAGCTGTTTGCAAGGGCCACATACAGAACTTTGGTAAGTGTTTATGACAAAGCACCAAAATGAAGTAAATATAAGTCAAAGCTGACCTAGGCAAAGAAACAGAGACCCTCACTTCAGGCCAGGCCCTATTTCCAGTTGGTGCCAGACCCAGCCTCCTAGGAGCAGGCCAGTTTGGGCCCAGCTCCTTAGCAACAAGGCACTCAAGGGTAGCAGCAAAACTCACTGGTCTTCAGCAAAGGCCCCTCCAGTGTGCACCCCCTGTATCTTTGTGTGTCACTATAAGCTTGTTCCACTGTTTGGGCAATGGCGCTATGACATACCAAGGGAATGTGCGTCCTCCTAGAGAGGCCAGGCTCACCCCTATGGGCCCTGGCTGCACCACCCGGCAACACGCATGCTGCCACCAGGACACTTTCACACGGTGCCAGGGGAGCAGGTGCAGGGGAGGGAAGAGGCAGGGAAACAGAGGCTCCCCCTAAAGAGTAAAACATTCCCCATGGACGGTACTCCATCATTTGCATTTCATCCTTTGTGATCAATTCAAGTCTCAAGTATAATCAGGCTCAATGGTGGGAGAATCCACACTGACCAGGGAAAAGGGGAGCCGGGAATCAGAGAGGAGCAAAAAGAGATTCCAATCCTGAGTTACCAGGAATGACCCTGTTTCTTCCATGGTAATAAAGCAGGGACAATGTCCACCTTAAAAGGCTGTTGGTGGATTAAATGAGAAAGCGCAGGAAAGGGGCTGGCAGCGGAGGCGCTTGATAAATGGGAGCTGTAATGATTCTCTGCTCCTGTGTGCAACCCGAGCTGCAAGTGTGTCCGTGAGTCCTGCTGTCTGCACGCTCCGCAGTGCATTCATTGCCTGTTCTGGTTCTCCACACATTGGAACATAAGCCCAGAATAAAGTAACTGGCCTTCTAGCAGAGGCTCAACCTCACGCTGGTACGTAGGCAGAGGCCCCTCCTTTAGGTGGGACAACTGAGGCCACAGCCCCAGGTCCCACATTCAGAGGTGACCAGGGCACCCCCAGGGCATGCCTCTGACTGTTCCTTCCTGGGCAGCATTAAATTCAACTTGGAACCATCCATCTTTACTGATATCCCAAAGGCCTATGAAAGAGGCTGGTGGTGCACCTGCCTTTCATCAAGTGCTTTCATCTCGGCTGGGCTGGAAACTTCGGGAACCTCCTAGGACACAGCGGAGAGGCAGGCTCTTACCACCTAGCTCCCCAAGTCACCTAGGAGGCAGCTGCTTTCTCTGCCTGCTCTGCCAGGGGACTCTGTAATATAACAAAGTCTGGTTTTAGATTAAATTTATTTCTAAACTGGATTTCAGAGGTTGAAATGGGCCTGGGGTCCATTGCAGCTGTCTCTGGAAGCAGTTCCCCAAGCCTGCCTTCCCCAGGACCACCCTACTCTGGCCTAGATACAGGACTGGCTATTTGTGAGGTCCAGTGCCAAATTAAAACACATGGCCCCTGTTGAAAATTTTAGAATTTTAAGAAGGTAACAGCAGCTCATTGAACCAAGCACAGCCCTTCTGAGCATGGGGTGCTGTGCGACGTTCAGGTCACATACCCACAAAGGTGGCCCTGCCTGGACCACATCCTGTCCCCTGCCTGTGGGGAGGGGAGAGGAGAAGGCCAAGGAGGGTCAGGCCCCAAAAGAGGAAGGGAACTGGCCCAGTAACAGAGCCCAGGATGGCCCACCCAAAGGGAGGCCTACGGGCAGCTTGGTTTTTTCCACATATTGGAGGAACAGCTCAGAGCCTATCTCGTGCGAGCAGCAGATCGATGTGATAATGTCATTACACGTGGAGGTCCAATTTCAACCTTTCTTTTCCATTTCTATTTTTGTAGCTCATTTTATCCAGCAGGGGACATGATCAGGATCTCTCTGGGTGTGAAATCCCCTGGGGGGACATGGAAACAGGAACAGTTTTTAGAATCGTCCCCAGGGCAGCCCTCCGTGGCATAGTGACCTGTGAAAGCAGCCCAGGCATCAGTCTTGTATCTCGTAAAGCTGCTTGGAGAACGTGGGGAGGGCCCGGGTGCCGAGCACAGAGCGCTGCCTGGCACAGGGTGGACACTCAGCCATTTATTAATAGCCATGATCAGTGCTATTCTGACAAAGCTCATCAGTGCTCATATTTTGTTTGATTGCTTTTGTTGCTCTGCCAAATGCTTATTTATTTAATCCATCATTTCCCCCCCTGGAGTTGATATTTACGTTGTCTCTATGACAGAACACTTTGACCAATAAATGTCTTCATTCATTCCGTCTGTCAGTCAGCCAACTTGCCTCCGAAGCTGAGTCTCATTAGCCTGTGTCCTGTGTAAGCCTCAAGGAAACAGCAAAGAGGCACAGGTCACCCCCAAAGGCTTTTCAGTCTGCTGTAGGGATCACCGTGCTTTTTTGGTTATGTGCCTACATCAGCAAACAACGTTAGCTCCATAGGTCCCAATATAGACATGTTTATTTATAAATTATGCATCTGGATGACTGTACTTTATGTAAATCACAAGACAGTCACACAAGTAGAAGTTTTTAAAGAATAAGATAAAGTTTTGCTCCTGTTAAAAATAGTAATAATATTTTGAGGGAGGAGAGCATTTTGATTGAATGTGTTTCACTGCTTTTTAAAATGTTTATTTAAAGCTTTGTAACGCAACTATTCCTAGGTCTGGTTTCAGGTTAATTTTGTTTCTAAACTTGCTTCCAAAGATTGTCATAGCTTTAAAAAAAAAAAAAAAAAAAAAAAAAAAAAAAGATTCCTTGAAAACATGGGCCGCTCCAAACAGAAGAGGAACTGTGTTGGTTTTGTTTTGTTGGTTGTGCTAAATCATGATGGTCATTCAGTTATACAAAGATTTTTATTGAAATGTCCCTAATAAAATACCCTTCTCCCTGATAGCAATCTTTTTTTTTATTATTATTTTTTAACAAACTAATTGGAAGATGTCCCATTTTTCACATATACACTTCCTTTTGAATTTTAAAAAACAAGTTTTTGGGGTTCCCTGGTGGTATACTGGCTAGGTTTGGCACTCTCAACATCACGGCCTGGGTTCAATTCCCAGCCAGGGAACTACAAAAAAAAAACAACAAAAAAAACCCCAAGTTTAAAAAGTTCACAGATATGGATTTTTATACATGACGCTCATCATTAGCTGTGGAATCATGTAACATTCCCAAACATTGTTTTCAAAATCAATTCCCTTCCCAACCTATGTTTTTCAAAAAGTACCTTTGCATACCACGCTATACAAGTTACTTTCCAAAAGCAATTTTTTCTCCTTTTGCATGAACTGAGGTATTTTTCCCTAAAATATTTACTAGATGATATATTACTGACAAGCAGTTGTCATCCTAGAAAAAGTCAGCAACTTTGAAACTGTCTATTGATTTAAAAAAAAAACAAACTACATAATTCATTTTTTCAAGCTTGGTGGCTCTTACAAACACATTGCCAAAATAATTTCATGGCTAACTCCCCATCTCATTACAAAATACTGTAAGGATTCTATTATACTTAAAAGTCTTGCTTTGTAGCAATTACTACACTGATTATATCTTACTGCATTTTGTGCACCCCTGGCTTTGCTGCAATAGCTCATCAACAAATGATACTGTGAAAGAATTTCATTGATGGTGCTAGATTTATATTCTTAGCAAGGAATCTTTTTATTTGAGTCCTGTACTAGTGAGGACACTTCCACAGTTTTTCCAAAGTATTGTTTTTATTAAAGAAGTCATTTTCTTTTGAGAGTATGTCTTCAATGGTACATTTTTCTTTTAATGGTACACACAGAGAGCAACTGTATGTATATTTCATAGCTGACACAATCCAACAAATACCATAAGCTAAAACATGCTAGGTTATTTAACTGTACCTTATGCAGATGCCCAGTGCTTCACAACTTGTTCTAACACTTAGCAAGGTTTTCTCTGCATCTCTGACAACAGGTAGGTACCTAGTCTTTCTGTGCTCCATGATTTCCCTTGTTTTATTTTAGTCATTTAGTCATGTGGTTCTTGGCCTCTGCTACTAAGAAAACTGAAAAGAGAGGAACAGGCTTTAAACGTTTATCATTAAGTTTATCATTAAGTTTAATTTCATAAAGCATTGAATTCAGAAACTGTTGATTTCGAACTTGTTCATTTCTTTTAAAAAGTGTACTTGTTTTGTTGACATGTACCAAAGGCTTAGTTTTCAAATGTCTTGCTAATCCATATAGCTTCATATCATTAGCTTATATCTGAATGCACCATATGCACTAAGGGAGGGGCTTGTTATTACCAGGGAGGGGTGCATATAAATCCATATTCAATGAAGACGTCTTGATAATTTCAATGTTTTGTCTTCTTGTCAGACGTAATTAGATCATTGTTGTTTTGATTTCATGATGTGGCTGTGAAGATTTCTTACTGTCGGAGGACTGTCATCTCTGCCATTTTTCTTACTGCTTTAATTTGTCTGACAGCTTGTTGTCAGATAGCTTTCCATTCTGGCTCTGTTACTTGCTAACTCTATGACCTTGGAGGATCTTCATCACAGCACGTTGAAAGGAAACAATTGAGCAAAGGGCCATTTCCAACCTCTCGGTATTGGGTCTACCCTGCCACTCTTGGAAAAGCTCCCACACTGTGACATGTGACACTCGAGTGAGAGCATCGGGTTCAATCTACAAATAAAATAGTAGGAAGGCGAACTGCTCACTTCTTTTAAGGTTAAACATTGCATATATGTAGAAAATGTAATATTTTATTTCCACATCCTAGTAGGCCATCCTATATACTTCACTTTGGGGATGGCTTCTCAACAGAAATGTCATGTGTCCCAGGGAACAATTTATCCAAGTACCACAGCCATCCCTATAATCCATCCTTCTAATGCTCTTGCAACGCCATGTGCTTTTTCCTAAAGGAAAGAGAAATGGTCTGAAGGTGAAGTTGGCCACTGGACTCCTGCTAAATGAGGCATGACCGTGGAGTGTCCCATGGTGGTGGTGGTGGGGATGGGGGGCATCCTATGTGGTGGACATGCACAGCTGAGAACTACTGGGCTAGATGGAGGAACTGACACATAAACAAATGCAGTGAATGCTGTAATAAAGGTGAATGTGAGGGCCCGCATGAGAAAGAACAAGCAGAAGTTGAGGAAGACTTCACACTGGAGGTAGAAGGGACGGTTTAAGGAGTGTTACAAAGAAAGCTGGAATTTCAACGGGAGGGAGAAAGCACAGCAGGGCAGAGGTTTTCGTATCTGCACAGAGGTAGGGAATAAATGGCTGGATGCTTGGGAAACGTGGAGATAGTCAGAGCTGATCAGAAGGTACAGGAAGTAAAACTGGGTTCTATTGAGGACCTAGGATGTACCCATCTCACAGTAACATGGTGCAGTGTTTTCTTAAAAGAACATGGGAAGGTTTTTTGTTTTGTTTTGTTTTGTTTTAATTCCTTGGTGAGTAATGAGTCTTAGTGCATGAGTCCAGGAAATCGTGAAGAGACTTGGAAGCCAGGCTAAGGAATAGGACTCAATCCAGGATGCCCTTGACGGTATCTCATTGAAAGTCGGGGAGGAGGTTTTAAATTAGAGGAGCAGCATGATTAGTACCTTCCACAACATACTTGAGGATATGCTCAACACAGGCCAAGTTCCAGTGACATCACAGTCACTTGGAAAGTTTGTTAAAAATGCAGATGACTGGGCCCCACTCCAGATCTCCAGAATCAGAACTTGTACGGATACAAACAGACAGCAATTTGCATGACAACAAACTGAATTGTTTTCCTGCATTGATCTGTCATCCCACTGCCTCAGCCCACCCCCAGATGATTTGGGAACACTTGAAAAATTGAAACCAAGGACATTACTGGTACTTTGACCAACGGCATCAGCGTCACAAGGGATCGTAATAGAAATGCAGACTCTCAGGGTCCATCCCAGACCTACTCAATCAGAAATTCTGGGGTGGGACCCAGTAACCTGTGTTTCATAAAGCCCTCTGGGTAATTTTAATGAACATCAGGGCTGGAGAACCACTGTAATAGACCAATAACCATTAAGGACCGGCTACAGAGTAGGAGAAAACAGGAAAGGAGATTCCAGACAGAATAAATAAATAAATAAGTAAAGAACTATTGCTATGTCCAGCCGAGATGGCTATGGTCACACACAGGACAATGACTGGTCCAAGGGGACAACAGGGTCTGGCTGTCCCCTACTCTACTATGTCCTTGGTTCCTGTCATTTGGGTAAACAAGCTGGATGGCTTATATCCTGGTGGTCAGAGAAAGACTGGGATCCCAGGCTTTGGTGACCTTTTATTCTGAATTTCAGTATAGTCTAACGCTTTGGTTGGAAAAGGCCACCAACCCCAGCGTAAGACCTCAAACACTAGTTTAAAATGTAGTAAGAGAGCTTTTAAAAGGCATGGAGAGAAAGACTGGAAGGAAACATGCCAAATTCCAGATGAAGGGGTGAGCTGATGGTAAACTCCCAGTGCCGATCTGTTCAGGTTTCTAACGCTGCGTCTGCCACGCTCAGGATGAGGGATGGGCCGCGTGCAGGAAGCAGGAAGTGTCCCAGGTGCGGCCTGTGGCCCAGCCGAGGGGCAGTTGGACGGAGTTTCTCAAACCGTTCTCCAGGAGATGCTAGCATGCCTGCCAAGGGGGGAATGTGTGGAAAACTCTGCTTTTCATAGTTCCCACCTGAAAATTCACATGGTACGTTTGCATATTAAAGGGACTGAGACCTCCTGAAACAGAGGCCACCGTTGCTGAGCCCAGGCCCTTCCTTCCCGCCACACTCAGGAGCGCCATACGGAACGGTGCCCTGCAGGACACCGGCCTGGGAGACACAGCCCTGCACAGCCAGCCTCCCAGGGACTCCCTTGCTCTCCGCTGGCCTGCTTGCCTTCCCCGGGGGTTCAGACCAACGCAAATGCTCACAGCCACTTCCTTCTTGGACCAGAACTCTGAAAACAGCCTCTGCTTTATGCACCCTATGTTCTGTCCGGCTCCATTCTTGGTGTTCTTGGCCTCTTGCCTAGACACCACTTTTTGTTTCTTGTTTTTGTTTGTTTTGTTTTTTTTCCCCAGCCTCTGTTGCCAGACTTGAGTCCTTGATAATTGTTCTCCAGAATTCTGGGTCTGGGTTCTTAAAACCCAGACTCTGGGCCTGATCTGCCTCCTGCCCTGGCTCTTCCAGACCTACACCTGGCCTGCCAGGGAGGAGGGAGCACACCCCTGCCTGCTGCTCCCCCAGTCAGCTGTCGCTGGGCATGACCTTGGACCTGCTGGCTCCCAGTACCTGTGCCCTTCCCTCCAGAAGCATTCCTGCCACTCCTGTGGGTGTTCCATGTCCTGTCCTCAGCCCTCAGAACACTTGGTTGGTTAATTTTTAGATGATTTTCTGAAGAGTTGTGTGTGTGTGTGTGTGTGTAGGGGGGGTAGTGGTGGTAATAAAATAAGAAATGGCAGTTGCTGCTGATAAATCTGCCAGGGCTTGGACAGGGGGCTCCACCTGAAGTTTCTGCTGCATGGTGACACTGTGTGTTCAAGGCAGGGGACCACCGCAGCACATGCATGTTGGAGGCAGACCATTTGCTTTCTGAACCTAGATCTGTGACCTCAAGCAAGTCCCCTGACTTCTTTGAGCCTGTCTTCCCAAGTATAAAAAAGAATAACAACACCTGTCCTGCCTACCTGAAAAGGAGCATTAAGATGAAACAAGTACTATGGGTTCTGTGAAAGCGTGCATTGCTGTAACAATGAAGGCATTATTACCTGTATTTTATGACTTGGCGTCTTTCCGCCACATCATAGGCTCAGGGTGGGGGCGGGGTAAGGAAGGTTGTTGCCTTTTTTTTTTTTTTTTTGAGAATGTCTTTCAAAGGTTGACACTACAGGCTTAAGTTATGATGTGACAGTGAATCACTGACACTTCCCCATCCACCCTACTGAATTAAGATTTCAAGTGAAGTGGCCCATTTAACCTGCTGCTTCGGCACAGAAGTATGGCCATAACCTGGATGGGGTTGGGCACTGGACCCAGGGAGATGGGAGCACCCTCTGGCCCAGGGTAGGGTGGATTTGCACCTCCTCACAGAGCCAGCCCTCCCTGCTTGGGTCAAAGCCACAGGCCTATTGCTGAGACTGGAGGGGAAGAGGGATGTGGGACTTCTCAGAGGAGACACTGACCCAAGTGGGGGACAGCACTTATTCTGGAATCAGATCATATTTAGTCCCAGCCCTACCACCTACTAACACCGATACTTCAGACACAGAACTTAGTTTCTTCCAAACGGAGAGAATGGTGCTAACACCAAAGGTTAATGTGACAGCACCGTCTGGGTTACTGGGCAACAGACAGGGCTGCAGAGCAAAATTCTTTTTGAGTTCCAACTACAATCTTCCAATCTCGGGCTAAGTAGCCTTCGGGCTTTCTAGCAACCATTCAGTGGGGCCCATGTGGGATGCATTACTCCAGACCTGACGAGGGATGCCAGGTCAAGGCAGTAGATGATGACAGGCTCGCTCTCAGGAAAGATGAAGAAGATGTGCCTGCTCACTGTGGCCTGAGGCCCAGCAGCATCAGGGAGCTTTCAGAAATGCAGAGTCTCAGGCCTAATCCCAGACCTAATGAATCCGAACCTGCCTTTTGCATTTTAACAAGATTCTTGGGAGATTAATATGCATTTGGGGGGTGGGGGGGATGGCAGGAGGAGGGGAGGGTGTCAGCAAGCCTGCATTCCTTCTGGAGGCCCTAGGGGCTGAATCCATTCCTTGGCATAGTCCAGCTTGTAGAGGCCACCTGTATCCCTTGGCTCTAGACCCCTTGTTCCATCTTCAAAGCAGCGTAACATTCAAAATAAATTTAAGGGGCACTAAAATAGTGAACTATGGTTGGGCCAACAGTCCCTCCCCCAGTCTCTGGTGATGTTTTTCACAGTATTAAATTAAGTATTCATTCTTATTCACCCAACAGGCATTTACCATGCACCTACCTGCCTTGTGCCAAGCATTGTGCTAGATGCAGGAGATAGGGCAGTAAACACCACCAGCCCAGGCCGGGCCCTGAAAGAGCTTACAGTGATGTCTTCCAAAGACAAGGAAAAGGCCATAGTCATGGCCAGCGTTCTGCCTCCATGGCTGCATTCAGGGAGTTGCCCAGAGCGCTGGGCATTCCCTGCGACACCTTCCCCTGTAGACACCTGATGTTACGGTTGATAGCAGAGCACAGTGAGCTGTTAGGACTGCAGGTGTTGAAACCAGTACCTGCATACAGTAGGGACATACTGTGCCTACACAGAACTGAATTGCTCCGCTGAATTCTCCAGCCACCTCTCCTTCCTCCTGCCCTTTTCCCCTTCTCCCTATTCTTTCCTCCCCTCCTCCCGCCTCTTCTTTGTCTTCCTCCAGAACTGCTTCAAACAGGTTTCCTTTATTCTTTTTCTACCGTTTTCTTTCCCCTCTGTCTTCCCCAAATCTCCATGTACCTTTTACAGTCTGTGTAGCAAAAACAACTAGGGATCCAACAGCTCTCAAAAGTTTGTCTTAAGCCAGGATGACGTACACACATCACATACCCCTGAGGCACAGCACTTAGGAACATCGCTTTGTAATGTGACTCTTCCTTTTGAAGACGTTTCAGCTCAGATGCAGAGCTGGGGCAAGCCAATTGCCCGCCCACAGGCGCCAGGACGCTGGGAGCCGCCAGCCTCCAGCTCCAGGAAGATTAAATGCAGCTGTGGGGCTCTGACCCATTTGGCAGCTGGATGACATTTTGAAGGTCCAAGGGACCTCCCCTTTTTGGTGAACAACAGCAAATGTAGCTCAAACTCCACGGGGGATGAGGGAGACAAAAAACAAGCAGGGCTGTTTGAGGTGGTATAATCCAAATTGACTGGCTGGCTACGAGGCAGGAATTCTAGAAATTAATTCCTACAGAGGAGAATAAAGCATTGGGTTGGTCCAAACTGGTGACACAGAGCAGATGGCCTGTTCAAGAACCTGAGCCCACATCCCACCCTGGTTCTTCCCAACATGCAATCAGCTAGACTCCCAGTCCACGATCAGTGTTACGGATGAGGCCCAGACCCCAACCTTCCCTGTAATTGTGATGGATATTGTGTCACTCCATGCCGGGAGGACTGAACTTGATCTCTAGGATAGAATATCCAACGTAGATTCTTTCTTACTAAGTGGAAAGAAAGAACATCGCGTCTGGCTTTCCAAGTGAAAGAAATAGACAGACTCCCTTCTCCCCAAGCCCCTGATTAAAACAAAGTTGACATAACTAGGCTAACGTGTTGACCCAAGGCACCAGGATTTTCAAGATGCAGAGAGACTCAAGTCGTTGTCCAGTGTGCGGGCTGGGAGGGGGACGTGGGCGAACGGGAGGACACCAATGTTGAGGCAGAGCCTTCTCTGTGATGAGGTAGTGCTTGGCCCCTTCATCCTAGTGACTGCAATAACATTTGTAAAGAAGGCATGACGCATCCCATTTTAGAGATGAGGAAACTCAGGCTCAGCAAGATGAAAAGAAACTCTCTTGAACTACCTGGATCCACAGAACAAAACCAGAATTCAGACCCTGTTGGCCCTATCCCAAAGTGCTTTCCTCCACAGCTCACTGTGTTCTGGAAGTCAGCAAAGCTCCAGAAACTGCCTGCAGGGAGGGCAGGGGCAGGACCATCCGTGTGGAACGTTGGCTGGTCATTAAAGCTTGGAAAATCCATGCAATTATTAGAAACTATCTAACTGGTAACTCACTGTTTCCCATCAGCGGAACTGGGACCCCAGCGTTGCCGCCTCCTGCAGGCCCTGACACCTTCTGTCATCCGGGGTCAGTCCTGGCAGGTGTGCAGCCTCTCACCCACCGGCTTGGGGGCTGGTGCTACCCTCCATCCACACATCTGACACGCACGTGTCACAGCCCTCCTTAGGCCATCCGCCACCCTGGCTCTTAGGTAGCACCTGTTTCTAAGCCTGCAGCCACTGCCTATGTGGCTGGTCCCTGATAGGAAGCCTCGTCCTTGCTGCAGCCACCTCCAAATCTGAGGGACTAGCAGGTGGCTACCCATCTACCCTCGCTTCTCACCAAGACCAAGAGACTCCGCTTTCTGTGCCCCACACTCGGACCCTAGCAAATCCTCGTCCTTTGTCAAACCCACTTACTGACGTGGACACAGGACTTTCCTTGGCCACCTCCCTCGCAATCCAACTCCACAAACGGGTCACCCCACCGCCCCCCACCTCCACTGCTAAGCCCCTGGCATGCCTTCCAGCCCGGCCCACCTGAGCCACGACTGTTCGCGGCCCCACCATGGTGGTGTGGCTGGGAGGACTGCTCCCATGGCGGCGTCATGTGCAGAGCGCGTAGGCTACACCTTTTTCGCTGCCTGACAGTAAATGTGGAGGATTTAATCACAGCACAGGACAAGTAATACGTTTTCACCAATAACTTTCCTAGAATGATTATGGATTGTAACGGGACACATCTAACTCAGCGTGCCACTCCCTGACCACGCGTAATACTGATATCCCGTCCATCTTCCCGTCGCTGCCACGACAGAGCACGAGGAGCTAAGATGTGAAACAAAAGCCTGAGCGCCCAGTCAGCTCAGCAGCACCTGTGGCATGACACCAACTGTACCCCGCTGAGGGGGGTGATGCCCCCACGTCGCCTTGGCGAGGGGTAGCGAGAGGTATCAGAGGTGCCAGGCTGACAGTGAACCATGGAGAACTCAACTTGCTCGTGATAGTGTTTGCTTATGCAAGGCAGCCGTGAAGGCCATTTCCAAGTCACAGGGCAGGGACCTATAACCTACTTCAGCGGGGCCGCCTGGAGTCTTGGGCCTGTACGCCAGAGCACGAGAGAAAGTGGCCGACAGACAGCGTCTGCTCCGGCCTGGCCTCACGTTAGCCGCCGGCAAGACTCGCCAGGCCGGCCGGTCCCAGCTGGCTGCTCCGCCCCCTCATCACCAGTTTCCTTACGTTGTCCGGGGCCGTGGCTCCTCCTCCTGGATGGACCTTCTCTTCCCAGGAAACGGCACGGCACGGCGCGGCGCGTACTGGAAAGATGCCTTGGCGCCTCTTCAAAGCCAACGCCCCAGACAGGCCAGAACGCACCTCCCCAGCCTCCCCAGGACTCTCACTGCAGCCCAGAGAGGCTGCCAGGGCTTGCTTACTGCCCTCTTCAACTTTCACCTGGGCGTGCCTGCTAGCTCAGGGTTTCTCAGAATCACCTGAAAGCTTGTTAACACAGAGCTTGCTGGGTCCACCTAAAGCAGTAGGCCTGGAGGGAGTCTAGGGATTTCATTTCTAGCAATACCCAGGTGATGCTGACACTGCTGGTCCCAGGACCACCGATGGGGAACCACAGTGCTAGTGATTTCCCGAGAGCACTTCCGGTCAGTGTAAGCCACAAGCAGCACGTCACCATCCTACAAAACTTGCCATGCTGAGCCCGAGATGGAACTACACAGAAAAAGGCACAAGCAGCCCTATCCTCTCAACCAGTATGACATAGTTCACCCTGGGCAGAGGCCAGCTCTAATACTGCCCTGGAATTCCTGTTTGGGGACAATCAACAATTAAATGAGACTGACGGCACTGTAGGAACCGTGTGGGATGGGCCCCGAGACCAACCTCTTACTGGAATTGAGGCAGCTGCAGAGTCTAGATTCTTGGCTTCCCATGTATTTACAACGCTGGTCATTGACAGGGGCCAGAGGGTCGGGCTGCTGGGGTAGCCCCTCTGGGCAAGGAGTGCTGCGAAGTTCCTCTTTGGGCCGCCCCCACCACCCCACCCCTCTGCCCCAGTTGCTGCCTCCCCTTGAAGCAGGCCTCTCGGACTTCACTCATTTACAAAGCGAAAGAATATGGGGCTTAAGTGCAAGGGAAGGACTGATTCAGCAGTCTGCTCCGGCCCCCCACGTTCCAGGGAAGAGCACCCTGGGCTTGGAGGGGAGGAATGCAGGCTCCAGGCCTGCTCGTCACTGAGTACGTGACCGGAAGCAATGCCTTAACGTGCCCGAGTCTGTTGTTTCTTCTGTTAAGGAAAAAGTATCTGTCCTGTCTAATTCACAGGATTACGCCAATGGCACAATGATGGTGCTATGTGACACTACTGATTTTTACTAGAATTACTGCTATTTTTTCTAGGACAGGACTATTTATCCCAAAGCAGCTTCCTGTGCAGGGACACTCTCCTACATTTTTTTCCAATGGTATTTGTTTACTCATCAAACACTTGTCGAGCCCCTTGTCCTTGCCAGGCATTGTGCCAAGTACCGTCGTCCAAACATGAAGCTAACGAGGTTCTCAGCCTTAAAGAGCGCTCAGCCTGGTGGGAATCACGACAAGTGTCATATAACCCCATTCCAGCTGAGGCCAAGGTGAGATCTGTGGCCAAGGAAGTGAGTTCCTACTTGATACCTACTCACCCTTCTTCCTTAGTAACAGGACTCACCGTTTTTGGTTTGATACAGGGCCCCCCAAAATAAAGATCATACTTTCCATCCCCTCAGGAAGCTAGAGGTGACCATGTGACTGAGTTCTGGCCCCTGAGATGTAATTGGGAATGGTGTGGGAACACCTCTAGGAAACCTCCTTAAAGGGCAATTGGCATGCGCCCTTTCCCCTTCCTCCTTCCTCCATCCTGTGGCCTGGAATGCAGACGTGAGGGCTGGAGCTCCACCTGCATCTTAAACCACTAGGGTAGTCTTGATCTTTTTTTTTAATTTATTGGGGTGATATTGATTAGCAAAAATTACATAGGTCCCAGGTGTACAATTCTACATTACATCTTCTGTGTGTTGTATTATGTGTTCATCACCCAGAGTCAGTTCTCTTTGCATCATCATATATTTGTGTCCCTGTCCCTTCTATGCCACCCACCTCCCCTCTTACCCTCAGGTTACTACTGAATTATTAACTGTGTCCATGAGTTTTGTTTCTTTGTTGCTTTCAATTTTCTTCCAACAATCAAGCTAAATTTCTCCATCCCTTTCCCTTATTTTACCCACTCTCCCATCCCTCCTCCCATCTTGAAGAAGTCCCTCTAACAATCTTTGTAGTGCTGGTTTGGTGGTGATGAATTCCTTTAGCTTTTTCTCATCTGAGAAGCTCTTTATCTGCCCTTCAACTTTGAATGCCAGCCTTGCTGGATACATTATTCTTGGTCCTTGGTTTTCATCACGTTGAATATTTTCTGCCCGTCCCTTCTGGCCTGTAAAATTTCTGGTGAGAAATCAGCTGAGAGTCTAATGGGTGTCCCCTTTATAAATTACTACTTGCATTTCTCTTGCTGTTTTTATAATTTTCTCTTTTTCTTTAACTTTTGCTATTTTACTTATGATGTGTCCTGGTGTGTTCCTGTTTGGAATCATCTTGTTTGGAATTCTCTGTGTTTCCTGGACTTGTATGTCTATTTCGTTCACCAGGTTAGGAAAATTTTCAGTCATTACTTCTTCAAATAATTTCTTGATCCCTTGCTTCTCCTCTGTCCCTATTATTCTGATATGTTTACATTTGATATAGTCCCTGAGAAATCTCAATCCATCTTCCTTTTTTTGGAAGTAATTTTTTAATTGATCTGATTGGGTGTTTTCTGCTGGCTTTTCCTGCAAATCACTGCTTTGCACTTCTATTTTAGTGAGTTTTATTCCCTTCATTTCAGTTAATGTAGTCATTATCTTCTCTGGTCCTATAATGGTTCATAAGTCTTCCTTGATACTTGCTCTCTCTCTTTTGAAAGTATCATTCAGTTCCTTAAGCATTTTTATAATCAATGCTTTGAGCTCTGTTTCTGATGGGTCATCTGTCCTCACCTCTTTAATTTGAGCTGCCTTTCTGTGATTTCTTATTTTGACAAAAAAGCTGCTGCAATTTCTTTGGTGTTCACTGCTGATACTAGGTGAGCAGAGTTCTGTGGGGCAGGGGTGTTTGTGGCTTTGTTTTATTCCCATGGCTCTGAGGGTCGTGCAGGGAGTTTGGGTGTGATTGCACCTTTCTGTTCTCAGTTTGCCCTGCATGCGGATTCTGCCCCGAGCTTTGGAGTCAGTCCTGTATGCTGGTCTTTCAGACCCTACTGGTTGTGGGGTGAGGAGTGCACACACAGCCCACTCTCTCCTTCTCCTTCCCAGCCAGAGCATTCATGCTGCAGCTCCTCACCGCCCAGCCCCTCCCCCTTCTCTGGGAACCGGAGTGAAGTCTGGTCACTGTGTTTTATGGATAGTCTGCACCTCCTGGGACCGAAGTGAGGTGGGTGTGGTATCTCACACCCCACCTCTGGGCCCCCTTTCCTCTGTCCCATGGACTGAGTGAGGCCCGAGCCCTCTCCCACCGCCGCCTTTCTCCTCCCTCTCCCAGCGGTAAGTTCCAAGTGGGGACCTGACTGGCCATGTCCCTGGTCTTTCCCTTTTAATTCTCCTTTGTTTAACCTTCTGCCCACCTGCAGGTACATTAATGTGATGAGTCGGTTTCTTAGCTGTGATTGTGTGTTGTGTAGGGGGTCCTTGGTTGAGGTCTAGGTGTTTTATTAGTTGTAATCTCCAGAGGAGTTTTTCGGGGGTCCCTCTCACGCCGCCATCTTATTGCCTCTATTGGATAGTCATGATCTTGAGATAATAGAGCAGAGAACTAAAAGGAAGGGGGTCTGGATCCCTAACAGCTTTGTGCCCCAGTCGTAGGCTGTCTATCCCCAGAATGCATTAATGTGAGAGAAAGTACACTTTTATCTCATTTTTAAGCTACTATTATTTTGGGTTTTCTGACACATGCAGCTAAGCTCATTTAAGGCCAGAGTATGTGTAGCCTGAGGACTTTGAACTTCATTATGTGGTCAATAAAGAGCTATGCAAATCTTGAGAGAGAGGCAAGGACTTGGAGCCACAGATTTGGGATCACTCAGGTGCGAGTAATAGCTGACACACCACAACATGGGTGAGCCTTGAGGACATTATGCTAAGTGATATAAGCGGCTCACAAAAGGTCAACTACTGTGTGTTTCCACTTACATAAGGTACACAGAGTAGTCAAATTTATACAGACAGGAAGTAGAATGATGGTTGCTGGGGGCTGGGGGATGGGGATGGGAAGTTAGTGTTTGATGGGGACAGAGTTACAGTTCGGGAAATCAACGAGTTCTAGGGATGGCTGTGCAACAATGCAAACATGCTTAATGCCAAAGAACCGTATACTTAAAGTGGTCAAGATGGTAAAATACATGTACATGCATACATGCATACCTAAATAAATGAAAGAAATATCTAGTAGCTTTTTAAAAAGTGATAGCTGAAACCCCAAGAGCAGATGAGGCTTCCTGGGAAGAAGAAAAAGTGGTCCGGAAGGGCTCAGCTTTGAGAAACAGAAGACAGAAGCCAATCTAAAGAAGAGACACAGTGGGTCTGAGAGGAAGGCAAGACATTATGTCCCAAAAGCCAAAGAGGGAGAGAATTTGCGACATGACTCGAAAACTTTTGGAAAGTAGCGATGCCAGAGAGAGGGGAGAGAGATTATTCCACAAAGTCTAGCCAAATGGTTCTGATAACAGGAGTGTCTGAGTTAGCACTGAGTGCAAGATTGAAACTGTAGGTGGTGACCGTCTAAACTGGATTTTTCAAAGCTGGTCAAAGAAAATGTCATTACGCAAGACTGGGCAAGCATGAAGAACCAGCCAGGCACCCATTCCATTGCAATCATTTTCAAAGCAAAAGCCTGCATGAGGCACAATGGAGAAACCATCGAATCAGATGGAGTTGCTGAGCTATGGTAGAAACTGAGGAGTGCAGACTAAGAAGTGCCAGTGTGCTGGGGGAAACACCACGGAAGAGGGGGAGAGAAGGGATTCCAGGAAAGAATCTTCACGGTCTTAAAACTGCTCATTGCACTGTGAGTCAGTCCGGGGAAGTGACCTCTAACGCTTAGTCCATCTGTGTTCACTAAGAACCGAGACGTGGATTAAAAATTCAAATAAGAAATAAAACCTTAGCTAGGGAGGAAATTGTTTTCCCCTAGGAAAGTACCTTTATAAAACTTGAGATGACGGGTGTGGCATAGGTTGGCAGGAAAGAAGTTAACAAAAGAGAAAGCTAAACATTGCTGCATCCAACGTGGGGGCGAGAGGACAAAAAGAGGGGACTAGTGCGGCTGCAAAGAACTAAGGGTAGAGAGGTCTCAGAGTCCATTGTCTGCGACTCTGTACTGAAAATGCACCCCTTCTGTCTCCTCAACCTTTATTAGAAGAGGGAGATTTGGATAAAAAGTAGAGAACAAAAGATTCCAGGCTGGCAGGAGACGAGGGCAGCAATAAAGGGAGAGGCCCAAGGCAAGAGCAGGAACAGGGACTCCTTGGAGACAGGAAGCCGAAACCACGGGTGACCTGGGGAATGAGAGCCGGAGGACCCGGGGCAGCATCTGGGGTAGATTATCAGGGAGGGCTGGCTTCCACGCAGCTGGGCTGGGGTTGGGGCTGGGGTTGCTGTGACTGCCCATCAGTCTTCTTAGCAATCTCCCACTTTTGTCCTCATTCTGTCTCGGTCTGTTTTCTTCAATCCTACATAACAAGTTGGAAGGACAAGGGGGTGGCTCACAGCCTCAAGCTGTGAGATCAAAACAGAGATCAAAGAAAAGGAGAACTCAGGAAAGGTCATCAGATTCACAAAACAGCAAGCCATTGATGACATTGGAGGGGGAATTTTCAGCGGAGTGGGGCCAGGGTCGCTGCATGCAAGGGGGTGGATTGTGCACCCCACAAAGGCAGCCCGTTGGCTAGACGCCACTCCCTTCACAGAGTGAATGTTCAAGGCAAAGGGAGAAAAGTGTCCTGAGGAATGGGTCCTTTTTCTTAATTGGCACCAAGGCACCTGAAGGGCTAGCAGCAGCCTTGGAGGGGACAGAGGCAGATGGCATGAAAAAAGGGTATGAATAAGTAGCTAGTGAAGAAATGAAAGCCATGGATTTGGAGCTCCTATATGAGGATATGTGTGTATTGTGTATCTATTGCTGCATAACAAACTACTCCAAAATTTAGTAGCTCAAAACAACAAACATTTATCATCTCATAGTTCTGTGAGTCAGAAATCACGCGGCAGTTTGCTGAGTGATTCTGGATCGGGGTCTCTCATCATGCTGCAGTGAGTTTGTCAGCTGGGACTGTGGTCATTTCAAGCTCAGCTGGGGCTGAAGGATCCACTTCTGAGCTTACTCATGAAGAAGGTGGCAGGCTTCCATTCCACACAGGCTGTCGGGCTGAGCTGGGCTCAGTTCCTTGCCATGCCACGTGGGTGAGTTGCTCACAGCATGGCAGTTTGCTTCCCGCAATATGAATGGGGGGAGGGGGGATAGGAAGGGAAGGGAAGGGAGGAGAGGAGAGGAGAGGACAGAGGAGAGATAAGTGAATGTTCAATACAGAAGCCAGTCCTTTTATAACCTAATATCAGAAGTGACAACTCATCCCCTTTGCTCTATTCTGCTCTTAGAATAGGTCAAGTCCAGCTCTCATTGAAAGGTGGGGGTTTCCCAAGTGTCAATACTGGGAACAAGGATCACTGGAGGTCATCTCAGAGGCTGCCTATCATGACGTAAAGGCTCAATTACTCCTTCAGAAGGCAAATTCTTTCATCCTGAGGGCAAAATCATTAAGAGGCAAACAGAATTTGGGGAAAGTTCTAAGATCACGTTAAGCAGAACCAGAGAGTGTTTCGGTGAGTGACATGGTAGCTGAGTTGAGTCAGATGGCAGAAATTATTGCCACTGGCTGCCCCTCGGCTGGGGCCTGGTCATTGCTCACAGAGCTTTAGCTTTGGTGCTCAAGTGAGTAGTCTACATCTTCATTATGTGTGTATGAGGGGAAGTTCATGAGTGCCAGCCAGGTTTTCTTATCCAGGGTAACAGCCCATGTAGACATTGGAAGAGGCATTCAAGGAAAACCAAGCACCTCACAGGCTGGCTCTGTTTCTGCTTTCTGTGTGGGAAGGCCTGTTATGCAGAAGTGTGGAGGAAGGAAAACCTCACCAGGTCTGCCAGTAATAGGCAGCACCTGTTTCCAGCACCTCCGACACCTGGGGCTGTCCAGGCCCCCAAGATGGCTGGGCCTCAGCTGTCTCGAGATATACAAGTCCTGTGTGGTGAGCAGCCCCTTGTCTCACCCTGACTCACACCTACCATGAGGCTTGCTGTGCCTTCTTTTTAAACTTCTGGAGCACAGAGCACCACAAGGATGGATGAGAGGTGTTCTCACTTCTAACTGGGTGTCACCACCTATTCTCATCCTGTACTATTAGACTACAGTCAGCTCTTCTGGATTCTTTTAGAGGCTCCCAGCACTTCTGAACCACTCTGGAGTTATCCAATTGACATATATTTATCGAAGACCTGTTGTAATGATGGGTCAGCTCCAGGCCATGGGTTTTATGGTTCTAGGTCTTACATAGAAGTCCTTCATCCATTTTGAGTTGAATTTTGTATGTGGTGTAAGACCGGTGTCCAGTTTCACTCTTTTGCATGTGGCAATCCTTTTTCCCAGCACCATTTACTTAAGAGACTATTCTTTTCCCACTGTATATTCTTGCCTCCTTTGTTGAAAATTAATTGAACCTATATGCATAAGTTTATTCCTAGACTCTTGATTCTGTTCCACTAGTCTTATGTGCCTGTTTTTATGCCAATACCATACTGTTTTGATTATTATAGCTTTGTAATGTAGTTTGAAAGTAAGAGGTATAATGCCTCCAGCTTTATTCTTCTTTCTCGAGATTGTCTTGGCTGTTTAGAGTCTTTTGTGGTTCCGTGCAAATTTTAGAATTTTTTTTTTTATTTCTGTGAAAAATTTCATTAAATTTTTGATAGGGATTGCATTAAATCTGTAAATCACTTTGGGTAGTATAAACATTTTAACAATATTAATTATTCTAATCCATAGGCACAGTATATATATAAAGGAAACCATCAGCCAAATGAAAAGCTACCTACAGGAAGAGAGAAAGTATTTGCAAACCACATATCTGATGAGGAGATAATATCCAAAATATACAAGGTACTGATACAACTCAATAGCATAAATAAATAATAAATAAATTTAAAAATGGGCAAAGATCTGATTAGCTATTTTTCCAAAGAGACATAGAAATGGCCAAGAAGAACAGGGAACCCTTGTGCACTATTGGTGGGAATGTGAATGGTACAGCTGCTATGGAAAACAGTATGGAGATCCCTCAGGAAATTAAAAACAGAACTATCATATGACCCAGCAATCCTACTTCTTGGAATATATCCAAAGGAAATGAAACCATAATCTCAAAGAGAGATTTGTATTCCCATGTTCATTGCAGCATTATTCACAATAGCCAAGGGATGGAAACAACCTAAGTGTCCATCAGTGGATGAATGGATCAAACAAATATGAACTTTCATAATAATGGAATATTATTTAGCCTTTAAAAAGAAGGAAAATTTGTCATTTGCAACAACCAGGACAAACCTAAAGGAAATTATGCTAAGTGAAATAAGTGAGTCAGAGAATGACAAATACTGCATGGTACCACTTACATGTGGAATCTAAAAAAAAATATTTTTTTTAATGTTGATTCGTAGAAACAGACTAGAAAAGTGGTTGCCAGGGGCTAGGAGTGAGAGAAGTAGGGAGAGGTTGGTAAAAGGATACAAACTTTCAGTTACAAGATGAGTAAGTTCTGAGGACCTAACGTACAACGTGGTGACTATAGTTGATAACACTGTATAGTATAGTTGAATTTTGCTAAGAAAATAGACCTTCAAGTTCTTAGCAAAAATAATAACAATAAAAAAATAAGACTGTGAGATGATGGATGAGTTAATTAACTCAACCGGGGGAATCCTTTCACAAAGTATACATGTATCAAGTCATTACATCATATGCTTTAAACATCTTACAATTTTATTTGTCAATTATACCTCAATAAAGCTGAAAAACAAAACAAAAGCTATTTCCCCATCTGTCAAATGAAGCCATTACACTAAAAAGAAGATTCTGTGGTTCCCTTTCTTTTCTGATATTCTGAGAGTCAATATTTCTTGTCACTTTTGAAAAGGATACAGATTAGGACTAACCCACCATGAAAACGTGCAGTGGCTCATCAGCTCCGAATGCAACTGGAGTGGGCCTGGAAGAAATGCTATATACACACCCTCTCTGTTCTGTTTCCATGGAGTTTGGTTCTCCTGGAACACTGTGTCTGTGGAGGAAGGTGAAGCATATTTCCTGTAGGCAGTTGCTTATGTCTCCTAAGCCCTCGGGAAGAGACAGCATGACAAAGCCAAAAGCTTGATGGACTTGAAAATGAGAAGACCTGGGTGCTGATCCCAAACCAGGCATGTGAGCTTGGGCATTCACTCATCCTCTTTGGGTCTCCATTTGCTCATAATGGACAGAATGCCAGCCAACCTCCCAAGATTGTTGGAAAAAAAGGCCTTTCTAAAGGATTAAGTGCTAAACAGATGGTTATGTTGTTAAAAGAATCCAGTCAAAATGGCTGGTAGGACATAGAGAATGTGTGGGGCAGGAAGTCCATAGTTTGGAAGCAAAAGGACTTCCTAAAGATTTGTAGATGCTAGAAAATTATGACAAAAGCTGGACTTTGTGAATCTGTCTGGTAGGAAGCAATGTGGCATAGCTGTTAACAAATAAAACTGGAGGATCACAGTTCCATCTTTGCTATTCAATAGCTGCATGACTGTGCACACTTCACCTCTCGAGTCTCAGTTTTCTCATCTGTGAAATGGGCATAATCTGTCTGCCCTACCTACTTCCCAATATTGTCACAGAATCAAATGAGGATGTTTCTAAAAACGGCCCACACACCCTGGACATCAGTGCTCCTGGGAGTGCAGGGCCTGTAGCAAGGGCTCTGAGTAATTAACCCTGATCAGCCAGCCAGTGAGACACAATCCAGCCTACAGAACCAGATAGAATAGACAGATGCCTACATGAGGTGATTTGTGGGCAACTACAAGGCTGCATCTGCCCCCAAAACTTTCTTCGTTTTCCCAGCTTGGAATGCTTCCCATTAGAATCACTTCTGTGGGACACGATCAGGTGAGAGAGAGCTCAGATCACAGGGTGTCCAGGCAAGGGGCACATAGGGGCTCAGTCCAACCCAAACTCCAACCACCAGGACCTGTGCCTGCCCAAAGGGAGGGGTGATTTGGGCTCATTTTCATGGATGACCTGCCATATGAACAAGCACATCCCTCACCTGGAGGTTATTGGTTTAACTAAACAAATGCCTCCTGGAATGAGAAGGTCACTTTGCCCCTACCTCCCACTAGTAAATAGAATGCTGGGAAAATGAAATGCCATCAGGGACCTGTGTATGTGTGTACCTTAGTCCTTGAGGATGTGGCAGAAGAGGGCAGTGTGATGAGAAACATCCAGGAAGCCCAGTGTTAACCCTGGGGAGCTAGGAGCCATGGGTAAAGGCTGGATGAGAGACCAGGGACGCAAGGCACCCATCTGAGTTCTGGGAGAAGAGGTAACGGGGGGTAGTGTGGCTAACACAAACTTGCCTGACCGCAGAATCTTGCTAAAGGTCAGTCCTTACAGCTTGGGCTATAGGGGAACAACTGCAGTGTGTGATATTATGTGAAGTCACAGGGCTCCACCCTCTGACCTCTAAAGTGAGCCCTCAGCCTTCCCCAAAGTGCTTGCTTGAGCACTTCCCACCCACCCCCGCTCATTTTGGCAACCTGGTCAGATTCTGAGCACTCTTGCTGGCTGGTTTCAGTCAAACAGGAAAAGCAGCCATGGCCACGCCAAGGTCACTGTGTCCACATGGACTCTGGTGACTCCCATGCCCCTCCTTTCCCTTCAGATGAGACACCTCATTGTCTGAAGCTGTGAAGCCTCCAGGGAGTTCTGGGACTGGACGCTGGGCACGACAACAAACATAGATGGCTGAATGTGCCATCGTGGGAAGGGAAGGCGACTTCCTTCACGACGGCAGCACAATAGCCGAGGGTGTAGCTTCCTACAAACCTTGGCAGTGCGGCCTCACAGCCAAGGGCCTGCTCACCTCACAGCAAGGGGCGGGTCTGCAGCCAGGCAGCTCCTCCGGCCTCCTAGACAAGCAGAAGGGCCCCAGAAGAGGGCTTTCCTTCTGGTGGAATGGGGCTCTAACCCAGGGGCATCCAACCTTTTGGCTTCCCTGGATCACATTGGAAGAAGAATTGTCATGGGCCACACCTAAAATATACTAACACTAACGATAGCTGATGAGCTAAAAAAAAAAAAAAAAAAAAAAAAAAAAAAAAAAAAAAAAAAAAAAAAAAAAAAAAAAAAAAAAAAAAAAAAAAAAAAAAAGAAGGGGAACAAAATGTCCATGCATAATTTCTGTAATGTATTAAGAAAGTTAACGAATTTGTGTTAGGCTGCATTCAAAGCCGTCTGGGCCACAGGTTGGACAAGCTTGCTCTAACCTAACCCGTGCCCATGGAATTTATCCCTTCACCTCTGGAGCCTGAGAGGCCTATCCGTGGAGAGAACAAAAGGGAAGAAGACATAGGAGTATACAGGCCAAACGCACACCCTCCCTGCACCTTCAGTTTTGAGAAATGTGGAATAAAAGGCTACTTACTACAAAAGGTCTTTTTGGTCTGGATAAAGGCCTAAAAGGGAACCAGCCCTTCAAAGCATTTCCAAAAGTTCCTTTAATTTTAATGCAAAATTGATCTGAAGGGCAAAGGCACCTCTTTTAAAGAATGGACATTGTGGTAACACAACAGAGCAGTTGATTCTCCTAATCTTTATCCACAACCCATTTACATTTCTCATACTATTTGTTGTCAGTGCTTTTTGATGTTTTAACATCCACCATTACAAAGTGATTCTCTGTCTGTTTTTGATCATGGTTCCCCTCGGGGGTTCTCTTAACACAGTGGTGTCTAACCTTTTGGCTTCCCTGGGCCACATTGGAAGAAGAAGCAATTGTCTTGGTCCACATTATAAACTAACAATAACTGATGAGCTAAAAAAAAAGGGCGGGATCCAAAAAATTCTCATAATGTTTTAAGAAAGTTTACGAGTTTGTGTTGGGCCTCATTCAAAGCCATCCTGGGCTACATGTGACCCGCAAGCCATGGGTTGGACAAGCTTGTCTTAACAGATGACCATGACGCAGGCCACCCGTAATACCATATTGTAGGGCCCCACACAAGAGTACAATTAGAGCGCCGTTTATGTAGGCTGAGTATTTAAAAGTTATTGGTCAAGCTATAATAACAAACAAATAAAAAATGCTTTACTATCCTATTTTGACAAATATATATTCACAATGACTTAGAAGGCCAGGTTCAGATTTAGAACTCTCACCCTTCCCGGAATTCTGCCGCACAGAGAGAGCCCATCCCCAAATGCTCAGCCCTCGGCTCACAAACGTCTCGTCCCCATCCCCCACTCCATTTGCCCACATGCCCGATCACCATCCACACACCCCACTAACAGCCACCCCTTTGCCACCTTTGCACAGACTGGCCATACAGGCTGTGACTGCTGCCTTTAGTAGGAGGGACCTGAGAAACAGTCTTGAAGAAAGTGAGAAGCAGCCTTCAGGCCATTCAGGCAGGGAATTCTACATACACTAGAGATTCTCTAGGTACTCATGGAATGTTCTAGAATTCTCTAGGTACCCAGAGAATGAGTTCATGGGTTCCAGGTAGACACATCTCCTTGGCCTTGCAGACTCCTTACTCACAGGGAGAGGCAAGGCTGGAGGAGGGCCAGAGTGGGAGTCCTGTGACGTCCACGGCACACAGGGTAGGAGAGGGCATCTAAGGGCATTATTATTACATGAAATCTGAATCCAGGAATTAACTCTCTCCTAGATCGCTCCCACAATATGAACTTGGGCAATCCACTTCAATTCTCTGGGCCCAATTTCTGCAAATGTAAAATGTGGGGTTTGACAAGGATTTTAAAGAACTTAAATCCGATGCTTCCGCTCTAAATTACATTCCAATAATGTGTATGGAGTACAAGTACCTACTGTGGGCCAGGCACTGTGGTGATCCTGTTTAATTATGATTCCATCACTCTGTACCCACTTCCAAGCAAGGCATGTTCAGGGCGCTGAGCCCAGGCTGGACATCCCAGAGCCTCCCAGGGGTGGACCCTAAAAATGATGCAATGCTAAATTCAAGGGCATGCAAGAGGCACCATCCAAGATTCAACTGAACCACCATCTACCTGCAGCAGCCAGCCTGAGGGGCTGGTCGAGAGGTGGACACTTTGTAACAAATAGACTCAGCGGGGGAATAGGTGCCTCCTGCCTAGTCTACCAGGTGGGGAGGGAGGGACTGTTGAGGGCTGCAATTCAGACACTATTTCAGACTCACAAAACAGTCATAGAAAACGCCTGAGTCATCATATTTGCTCTTAAAAGAGCCCGGTCAAGAGAACGATATGGGAAAGGGGAAGTTAAGAGTGAAGGAGGCATGAAGGTCAATCCCACGATTTTTGTGTTCAGACTGAGTCAGCCTGTAGGCTATTAGGGAACAAGCCTTCCCCTCATTTTTCTGTTTCCCTAAGATCCTCTAGAGCATCCCCATTCCCAGTCTTGAGGTCGCGTTGACCCATGGGCCTCTCATCTGTGGTTAGTTGGCCCTCCTGGGTCATGACTTGCTATTGACCTTGAACAAGTGTCTTAATTCTTCAGGCCTCAGTGTTCTCAACTGTAAAATGAGCCTTCTGAGAATGAAAGGAGATAAGGCCTGCGAAGGACCTGGCACGGAACAAGTGGGGCAGTAATTGCTCGGTGTTAGTAGTAGTGTGCCCTCACATGCAGAGTAAGAGAAAGAGAATAGCTAATTTAGAGCCGCATCGGCCCTGCTCTCTTCCCTAAAGGACAACGGGCCACTCCTTCCCTGAGCACACGGGTCTTTGGGATGTCCCATCAGGCACAGGACAGCCTGTAGTCACAAAGTCGAGTTGGTCAGCCAACCACATGGCGTCCCCGGGCCCTCATCAAGTATTAATACAGTATATAATGTCTTCTGAACATAATACGCCACTTCTCAAACACAAGCCTGCCCTTCCCTGACCCCGGGGGAGGGGGAGAGTTTTTCACATCCCTTAAGTGACTGCACATCTAGTAACTCTTGCCCTCATCAGGGGCAGGCAGCACATGTGCCATCCCTTTCACAGCAGGATAAAAACCCCAGCTGCCTGCTCTTACATTTTTCCTACTAAGCCAGCTCTCCAAGAAGGGAAGGGAAGAAGACAAAACTAACGTTGGATGTACCTCCTGTGTGCCAAGCACTGGAGAGAGGGCTGTGCGCGCACGATCCCACCTAATCCAGCAGGAACCCCGTAGTGTGGGCAGTACTGGCTATAGTTTATAGGTGAGGGCACTGAGATGTAAGGGGATTAACTAAGTAACTTAAGCAAAGTCACATTTGTCCAGGGTGGAGTTGAGATTGCAATCAGCATCTGAAACCAGTTTGCTTCTGCTCACGCTGCTCAGGAAATGAGAACTGAGGACTGTGGGAAACCTCCACCACCCCAGTTTTCCTGGGACCACTGCCTTAGGTCAGCCCACTTAGCTGTGCCCTTTGCTTGAAGGCTAGTCACAGAGTTGAGCAAAGTCAACACAGTAAATTCTATTGGCCCCTGTCAGGCAATCCCTAACCAGACAACATCTCCTGACCCTCAGAACCAAACCCTGTTTTCAGCTTCTTTGTAAGTAAAGTTACATCTATTCCTTAAGAACACCCATTGATAATAGACATTTATTGGGCTGTCCCTGTGATGGGACCCTGAGGTAGGCCCTGACAGAACAGGATGGGACATAGGTGTGGCACATCCATTTTTTACCACAGCTTAAAATCAGTATTGCCCTGGAGTTATTCACAATCTACTTATAGGAATCATCAAAATAATCAATGTTATTTATAAAATACATTAGAATTTAGAAAGTAACTCCACATTTGGACCCCATCAAAGGTAGATCATACCTCTCCTGCTATCTTCATGATAATCCTATGAGGTCAAGTAGGGATTATTATGAAGAATCTTGGTCACAAAGTAATTAAGTGACTATCCCAGAGTCACACAGATATTTAGTAGCTGAGCCAGGATTGCAACCCAGGTCTGTCTTACAAATGCTAAAACCACCATTTTAGAGCCAGCCACTTTAAAGATTAAAAAAAAAAAAAATTGAGGCACAGAGAAATAAAGCAGAGTGACTTCCCCAAGGTCGCACAACTAGCTTGGAGTTGAACCCAAGCAGTCTGGCTCCTGAGTCAGGGTGCTTAACCATTATGCTCTGCCTCTGTAAGAACTAAATTTCTACACCAAGTCCCCCTCCACTGGGGAAGCAGAAACCCATGTTCTGTTGCTCTCATCCTCTTCTCTTTTCTCTGAGGTGTGTTCAAATTCTGGGAAGCTTGCGAAGTGCCAAGGGGCATGCCATCCTCAGGTTGGCATGGAGTTCGTTGACCCATCTCAGCCTCAGTCATCATGGCCCATGCAGGGGGCCCATCTTTTTTCTGTGCCTGTCCTCCAGCAGGGTGCTGCATGCTCAGGGCAGGAACTCATCCCTGGGCCTAGGGAGTTCTGTGGGGCTGGCCAAGGTCCCTTAGGCCCAGGCTCACCGCGTGGCCATCTCCTCTGGAGGTCTTGCCACCTGCCCTGGGCTCCACAGCAGGAAGCAGAGTGCAGGCCCCCTGTCCCTGGGCCCACAGCCTCTCAGTTCCCCTCTCTCACCACCAAGTTCTGTTCTCTTGCTCTTACCCGAGTGTTTCCCCAATCTCTGTCTGTGCCCAGAGTCCCCATTGGTCTCCTAAGGATAAACTGTGTGATGCCTCCTAAACAGGAAGCCACCTTTGTCTCCTCCCTTGCCCTGTCACCTCGCTCCCATGAGGTGACAGGCTCAGAAAGGCCTGGCTGCTGAAGGAGAGGTGGGGGTTATAGCTGGGGAGTGAAATACTTGGGGAGAAGGAAAACAACCTTGATTAATACCAAAAATATATATAATTATCTACATATATGCATATACATATTGAGAGAGCTCTGCAAGAGTGAATTTAGTAAGACTTCACAGAATAAATGTATTTGAGGGAGGTATTACAGCAAGTAAACGATCAACCACAAGAGAAAGGATAAATACTTTCATCCAATAAGCCAAGGGATAATGAATGATCCCATCCCTACGCAGAGCCAGAGAAACTGAGGGTTTCCTTAGAGTAAGGTGAGACAGCTAACGTGGTTCATTCCTGAGCACCCACTGTGTGCCTGGCACTGAGGATTCAGCTGAGAACAAAGCTGAGAGATGTGCAGCAGGCCCAGGACTGGTGTGAGGCCAAGCGGAGCAGCATTCCAGGTGGATGTCATGGTCACATGTCCCCAAGAGCCACTGGCCCCCAGAATGAAGGGTAGACATGAGGTTGCACAGGGAGAACTCTTGGCTAAGGGTCCGCTCCGGTGAGTTCTCAGCACTGCTGTAACGACTGTCATTATGTTGCATCTTCCCCACTCAGGACCCACGTGGCTATTGGGACTCACTGTCAGCCTGGGCCCTCAGTGGCCCCGGGACCTGTGTGTCCCTGTGTCCACAGGCCTGCGCGGCCTCACTTATTAGCCTTGGCTCAAGCCTAGAGAGAAACCTGCTTCCCAGCACGACTCTCACATTCCTTCTGGGTAGAGTGCCTTCATATGGCCAAGTTCAAGTCCTCTGGGCAGGGACTTAATGAACTCTTCACATACCTTTACAAAACCCCGCGTGGGAGAACAATTCCTCCTTCATCCGTGGAAAGTGCTGATACCACGGGAACATTTGGATTTGGTTATTATTCTGGCTCCCCTTGATGAGAGCTTGCAGTGCCAGTCAACCAGCAGGGACCTGTCTAAGCACGTTGGGACAGGCGGGGAGGGAGACTTTGCTTCGTTGGGTTTGAGGTTGGCAAGAACGTCCAGTACCTGTTATGTGTGAGGCGTGGTGTGAGGTCCACGAAGTTAGGAAAGATGCAATTCGGGACCTTAAGGTAGTAGTCCCTGGTATTACTACAAGAGAGTGAACAAAGAGTGGTGACTAATAAGGAACTGGAATCAGAAAGGAGGGTGGCCCCTTGCACTGTCCAGTGCTCACAAAAAGCCTGAGTTTTGAAGCAGAGGTCCGACTGGAAAGGGGAGAGCCAGGTGCAGCTATCTGATCCTCTCCCACCCCCACCCAAAGCTGGATAAGGTCAGGGCATGAGAGAGGATCCCCGCTTATCTGGGACACACCCACCGGGCCGCGGTCGCCACCGGACTGGCCTGTGTAACCCAGCTGCCTTATCGGGCGCCCTGCCTGGCACAGCGAGGGAGGGTCAGCACAGCAAGAAGGGTGGCAAGGTGGTTCCAGGTCCCCATCAGGAAAATGGAAGAGCTCAGGCTACCACCAGACTGCAGAAAGGGCCTTTTACAAGGTGTCCCTTGGTGCTAGGCACACCCTCCTTCAATCCACGCCAAGTGGGACTTCCATTCCCAGCTCTCCAAAGCCAGTTTGAATCGTGTCACTGTCGGTCTCTCCCCTGCCCTAACCTTCAGCAGCTACTTCCTACTGCCAAGCTCCTATTTAAACTCTGCAGCCCAGCATCCCATCCCCTTCACCATCGGACTGTAGTGTACCCTGTTAGCTGCGCCCCAGTGCTCATGTCAATCTCCCACTAGAACACCTGGCTCTATTTCTTGACACCTTGCCCTCTCTTTCAGGGCAGCCTCAAATGCTCCTTCTGTCACAGAGGCGTCCCTGATCCACCCACAGCCTCCTCCTTCCTGCCCACCCTACCCCATCTCCTGAAACAACCCTGCAATGGATACCTGCCTGGTGTCCCTTGTCACACTCCACCGAGCGTTGGGCCTCCCTTACTCTGTTAACTTGGAAGCTCCTGAGGTCAGTCTCTGTCCTGTTGCCCTCTATGTCCCTTCACCAGAGTCCCAAACATTAAAGGAGCCGGCTGTGCTTTCATCCCCTCTGTGCCTCTCGCTGTCCCTGCTCCCCTCCATGATCCACACCTGCTTCCTCTCACAAGGCAAGTGGTCAGGGCCACGTGAGGCCCGCTGGGCAGGGTCTTTGTTGCTGTTTTGGTTGTTGAGCTTCGGCATTCATGTAGAATTGCTATGATGTCCTAATGGACCGCCTTCTCCTCTCCTTACCTTGGAAAGCTTGGTTTATCATTTGGTATAAAGCAAATTGACCAGGGAGCCTGCATGAGCATCCTTTCAATGCTGTTTTTCCTCAGAACTTTCCACAGCAGATGAGCTCACTCCTGAATCCAGGAAGCCTTGTGTCACCCGGTTTCCTTGCAAGGTGCCTCCTCCAGTTCTCATCCCACCTCCCTGATTACAACCTGGTTGACTTCTCCACCTGTGCCTCTTCCTCCAGCCCCCCAACTCAAGTTCCTATCTCCCGACAGCCCTCTGGGCATCGGTGCTTGTACATGCAGTAAGCCTCACAGAGTCAGCATGCTATCACCCCTGAAATACCTCCCTCCCCATTGCAGATTTAAATCCAAAAGTGAAACGATAGTCCCCTTCTGGACTTCCCCATTTCGGCCAACAACATTGCTCCGTGCAAGTGGGGCCTTAGAAACTGCACCGCTGGCCCCCAAATGCTCAGAGTTCATTCCTGAAATGGCCTTCCCCCTGCCCATGCCTGTTTCCCCACTAGCCTTGCTGCTGCTACCCACCCCTCTTTTTCAGGCTGCCCCCTCCAGTACCATGCACAGATGGACTTCTTCCCCGCTGTCAATCTTCTTGCTATTTCCCAGCCTCAGACTGGGGGTCCCCCCTGTATGTCTGCAAGCTGAAGATAGAGCACTAGACCCTGTTCCAGCCAGGTCCTGTGTCCTCACACTGCTCCCTGCTTACAGCAGCCCTGTCTAGGCTCGGGTACATCCCAGAGGCCCTCAGTTTTCCGGGCTGGAAAGCCCAGAATCAGCTGGAACTCCTCCCTGTCCTTCAGCGCCCACAGCCATTCTCCCTTCTGGGTCAATCATCCGGAATCTCCCTCTTCAGTTCCCTCACCCCTGAAACACTCATCCCAGACCCGTGACTCCCAGCTCCACAGGCTCCCCTGAGCTATAGCCCCACTTCCATTCCAGTGCTGAGCACTTGGCTGTGAGACTGCCTGTAACTACACTCTGAGCCTGGAAGAGATGGGCTCATCAATCCTGTATCCCTCGTGTCGAAGGTCTCTTCATATAGAAGGTGCTCAATAAATGAAGGCATGTCGGATGGGCTCCTGCGTGCCATGTGCAAAATCCTATGTGAAGGTGAACCCCGAACCCCTGCCACCTTGGGACAGCTGGGCATAGACGTGAACGATGGAGAATGGCAGCAGGACACCAAGTGAGAGGTCCATAGTGAGTGCTGCACTGAGAAAGACGATGTGACCAGAGGCTGGGACTTTCCTACAACTGGCTTCACCCCGATTATATACCCGTGTTCCTATAAAGACCCAGATACATTGTGGAGTTTGTGAGTCAGATGGTTTCTGTTGCAACCACTATTAGAGCATGAAAGCAGTCATACACAATATGTAAAGAAAGGACATGGCTGTTTGCCACTAAAACTTTATTTACAAAAACATACACTAGGTCAAAATTGACCCATGGACCCATAGTTCATCTGCTCTAGATGGTCAGATCCCTGAAGTATCAACAAACTCTTATTCATCTCTGTGCCTTTACTTGTAGCCTTGAGGCCAAGCACAGGGTTAGCCCCAAGAGGACTCGAATAAATAATAAATAGTAGTGATAATAGTGTCCTTTTATTAGGGCTTTATCAGGTGTAAAATACTGGCAGCTCTCTAAGGAGGGTATTTATTATTCCATTTTACAGATGATGAAAATGAGAGATTAAGTAGCTTGCCTGTATAGCTGGGAAGTAGCAGAGCATAGGGTCACATCCGGGCCTGTGCAAAGCGCAGCCGCCATGCCATGCGGCGTGTACTGGCCAGTGCTAACCGGACTGAATTTGAGTGGTGCAGTCAAACTAGGCGTTTTCTAGCTCTCTCAGCAAAGTCAGCAAAAGAATCTTCAGGCCCCAGCCCGGCTTCCTGTGCAGCCATGGGCCACCCTGTCGGGCTGTAGGGGAAGCACAGTTTGACAATCTCATTGTCTTCGCCCCGCGTGCCCAAAGCCAGTCCCCACATCTGCTCTGGCACGTGCAGCGTGACAGCAGATGTCATGAGATCTCTGAGCATGAACAAAGCCTGCGTGGGGGGGCTGGGCCCTTTTGTACACTAAGAGCCTGTCTCTTCACTCATTGCCTCTCAGGAGCCCAGAGATGGAGGACCTCTGCAAGTGACCTGCAGACGGCTAGAGTGGGGCTGCCATCCCAGTCTCAAGGGCCATGGAAAATTATGGGAGGAGGGAGAACAGGAGACGGGGTCAGGGGCCAGATCTGAGTTCAGGTACCCAACTTCCTATTCTCCAACCCTGTTTCAAATCACAGCAGGATCCCAGGCCTTCGAAGGAGAAAGATGGAAAACGAGGCCGCGGATTTAGGGAGCAGCACTGGGGGTAAGGACCGTGCCTTGTCAGGACCACCCGTCCGCTAGCGTGCTCGGAGCGGGGACCGCGGGGCGGCCCAGGCGGAAGGCACGTACTCCAGGCTTGCAAAGCGCCACAGGATTGAATCACAACCCGTCTAGGAGCCTCTAAAGCATTTGGCTCCAGCAACTGTGATTTCGGAAAAGTCCCCAGAAGCGGTGGCCGGGAAGGTGGGAAGTAAACAGCTAGGAGGCTGTCCCCATAGGTGAGCTGCTCAGAAGCCTGGGGGCAGAGTGACGGCGACGGGAATGGAGTCGAAGGGCCGCGTTCTCTTTGCTGGTACAACCCACGCTCCCCACCTGTCCTGCTCCCTCTGGTCTTTCATTCATGCAACAAATATTGACTGAGTCCTACTGCGTGCACAGTCTCCCCCTTCCCCATTCCTCCCCTTTCCTTCCCTCCCTTCCTCACCCTGCTCACTCTCTCTTTCTGTTCACCAGCTCCTGGCTTCCCTGACACCCAGCTTTATGTTAGTTCCAACAGGAACTCAGGGGATGAGGCTTTACCTGCATCCATTCCCGTGGGGTCTGGCGGAGTCATGGAAGCCCAGAGGGCATGTCGCCTAGAACTTGTACCAAGGGTCCCAGAGCCCAAACTGAGCAATAGTGGGGTCTGGTCAGCCAAATGAATGCACCCAACTCTCCTTGTCTGGATTAAACGTCTACACCACACAACCTTACCCCATGATTAACTTGAAAAACAAAAAGAAAATGCAACACCTCCTCCAGGATAAACATCAGTGACCTTACCCCTCCTAGTGAGGTCACTGAACTAAACTGGTATATTCGTCAGGGTCCAACCAAGAAAACAGAAGCCATTATGAATATTTACAACACGGAGGATTTAATGCACAGCGTTAGTTACACGGGAGACAGCGGAGCTGGGACTCCACGGGGGATGATGAGGCAACCCAGAACAGCTGGAAGCAATGGTCACCCCGCCAAGGGCTAGACCAGTGGTTCCTAATGCCCGACCCTGTGATACAGCTCCTCATGGGGTGGTGACCCCATAACATTATTTTCGTTGCTACTTCATAACTGTCATGTTGCTGCTGTTATGAATCGTCATGTGAATATCTGATAGGTGCTTTCCGATGGTCTTAGGTGACCCCTGTGAAAGGGTCGTTCGACCCCCAAAGGGGTCGCGACCCACAGGTTGAGAAGCGCTGGGCTAGAGAGATATAGAGAGGGAGAGAGCCGAGTTACCTGAGCCCAGGGGTCAGGGTCACCTGCCAAAGCTTGAATAGTAGCAGGCCTATCTGGCAGAAACCAGAGACCCAAAAAGAGTCACTGCCAGAAATACCACCAGAGGCTGACACAGGGCAAAATGCCCTCAGTGGTCCCCACCCACCACCCCAGTTTCCCACTAATACCTCCCATTGGTCAAAGCCTGCAGGAAGCCGGCCTCCCTGGGGTTCAGAAAAGACAGAGAAATAGATGTGGGAGCAAACGGGCTCAGCTGGCCTGGCTTCGCCTTTTCCCTTACCATGTACCTGGCCCAGGACTCCAGAAGCCACCTCACTTTGGCTTGGATCCACAAGGTTGGGGCCTGGAAATCAGAGAAGCCACTTCCGTCCTGGTGGCCAGCTGTCACCCTGGGCTTCATTCCCCACCCGCTTGGATGTGGGTTTCCGGACGTTCAGACTCACTTGTCTCCATCACAAAGCCCTTCCTTCCTCCCTCCCTCCCGGCAGCAGCTCTGCCAAGGAGGGTGGGCGCTCCGGACCTGGAGGAGAAAGCAACCTGCCCCATTACACCCTCCCCCAAAGCTCCTTTTAGTGCTAGGCTGTTCCACTTTCTCTGTAGCTTAGCAACCTGAATCCCTGACGACTGACGGACTGCAAAAAAGCTTGAGTTTCACCAAACAGGACTTTGCGTTTTCCTCCCTCCCTCCCCCACTTCCTTCTCCCTCCCTCCTTTCCTTCCCTCCAAATAATCAAACCGTGACAACAGGCACGCCTCAGTTTATTGTGCTTTGCTTTATTGAGTTTACAGGTGTTGCATTTTGTACAGCTTGATGGCAAGACCCCCCACCAGCAGAAAGACTACAGCTCACCTGCAACAATCCTCTTGCGGTGGTCTGGGGCTGAACCTGCAATGTCTCCACGGTGCGCCTGTGACGTGAGGGCCCTGTGAGTCCTCCCCAGGGATGTTGATTTCTCCTTCTCCTGCTTGTGTGAACTTCTGCACGGGCACCAACATTCCCCCTGCCTGCCCACCTCGGGTCTCATCCTGGTCCCTCCTCCATACTGTAGCCAGAGTGATCCTTCTGAAGCTCAAGTTCTGATAAGCTTTCTTGCTTAAAATCCTTTGATACTTTCAGGAGAAATATTCTCACATGGCTTCCAGCAACTAGTCCCACCTATTTGATGTCACCTTGTCCTTCACCACACTGTCACACCCTCTGTCCTACTGGATTATAATTCTCTTTCTTGCCTCCATGTCTTTACTGTATGCTGCTCCGTCTGCCCGGGAAGCCCTACTTCTGTTTACTTAGCTGTGAAATGTTCTTCAAGATGCAGCTTAAACAGGGGCTCCTCTGCGAGCCTTCCCTGACCAGCCGTCAGGAGGACCTGGCCCTCCCTTCTCTCTGGTCGTAGATGGACCTGTAGTGCCAATGTCTGTTTATGTGGACTTGTCACTAGACTGTGAACTCCCAAAAGGCAGAGTATAGTTCTCATTCTCTCACACGTCTCCATGCCCAGCACAGTGCCTGACACAGAGGGTGATCCATACTTGATCAAATGAGTAAATGAAGTATATGCGAAGGAAGGGAGGGGGCAAAGCGTGTGCTGTTCCACCTGCAGGGAAGGTCTCTTGGGCAGCAGCACAGCAGAGAGGAGGCCTCAGAGCCCTGGCTGTATCTGAGGTGCCCAGCTGGACAGCTGGGTGTGCGCCCCCTTGTTTAAACACCCTGGTGCCTGTGCAACATGCTCCACTTAAATAGAAAATGAATAGGAAAAGATATCATAATGAAATAAAGAAGAAATATACCTCCACCATGCATTTTCAAAGCCGCATAGTTATTTTTCTACAAAATCACCACGTACTTCCATACACCTCCGCCAACGCTGCACTGGTCTCTGAAACCACGCCCTCACTGCGGATGTTACCTCTGCATCGCAGACTCACCTCTGCATCGCAGACCCACCTCTACATCGCAGACCTCACCTCTGCATCGCAGACTCACCTCTGCATCGCAGACCTCACCTCTGCATCGCAGACTCACCTCTGCATCGCAGACCTCACCTCTGCATCGCAGACTCACCTCTGCATCGCAGACCTCACCTCTGCATCGCAGACCTCACCTCTGCATCGCAGACTCACCTCTGCATCGCAGACCTCACCTCTGCATCGCAGACCTCACCTCTGCATCGCAGACCCACCTCTGCATCGCAGACCTCACCTCTGCATCGCAGACCTCACCTCTGCATCGCAGACCCACCTCTGCATCGCAGACCTCACCTCTGCATCGCAGGCCCACCTCTGCATCGCAGACCTCACCTCTGCATCGCAGACCTCACCTCTGCATTGCAGACCTCACCTCTGCATCGCAGACCCACCAATCACCTCTGCATGGTACTCACCTCTGCATCGCAGACCTCACCTCTGCATTGCAGACCTACCTCTACATCGCAGACCTCACCTCTGCATCGCAGACCTCACCTCTGCATCGCAGACCTCACCTCTGCATCGCAGACCTCACCTCTGCATCGCAGACGCGCCACCTCACCCGACACCTCGCTGCGTTCACAGCAGCATGCCGACCAGCACGAACCGCTTGCGCTCGCCTGTGAGTGTCAGCTGGAGGAACTCCTTCCGCTGTTCGGAATTCAGTGACAGCGGCTGTATGAACCGCTTCCATGTCGGTGTGCACTGGGGGAAATGTAAGCATCTGTGTAGGCAAGGGCAAGGATGGTGGAGGGGAGAGACCACGGGACTGCACAGAACTGGTTCTATCCAGATACGTCTCATGTAACAACAAAAATTACAATGGAGGCAAAATTGATCG
Source organism: Lyroderma lyra (assembly GCA_004026885.1). Taxonomy (NCBI): domain Eukaryota; kingdom Metazoa; phylum Chordata; class Mammalia; order Chiroptera; family Megadermatidae; genus Lyroderma; species Lyroderma lyra. The sequence goes on along the minus strand of PVJL010000624.1, from coordinate 166,398 downwards.
GCCGGCCCTCCTACATCCACCCTCATCACCCGTTCGCTGGCCACGGAGGAGTGGCTTTTCTGGGTCTCTGCTCTTCCAGGTTTGCCCTGGGTAACCAAGTGGCTTTTTTTTTTTTATCAAATGACTTGACTACCATCCCCTGTATCTTCTTGAACAAATTCAGAGAATGGGGGTGGAGACAGTTGCATTGCAGCAAGAAGCCCAGCAGTGGGGACTCAATTGACTTTCCAAGACCTCAAATTGCTGTCGTGACCCTGGAGTGCGAACTTGAAGCCCCATGGCCTAATGGGGTCTGGGGACTGCATGTGACCAGGAACTCCAGGTACACATTCCTTTCTCTCTGTTTCCCTCTACCAGGTCCAGTACAGGCCCAGCTCTGTGTCCACTTCGTAAGAGTTGTTTTGAGACAAGGGTACTGTCCATCACATCCAAACTCCCTCTTTCTACTCTGACATGCAGATGTCCCTAGAGCCGTGCTTCTCAACCCTCCTAATGCCGCGACCCTTTAATACATTTCCTCATGTTGCAGTGACCCCCAACCATAAAATGATTGGTAGCTGCTCTCTACACATGTGTGACTGGTCCGCATAAATATGTGTTTTCCAATGGTCTTAGGCGACCCCTGTGAAAGGGTCATTCGACCCCCAATGGGGTCGCGACCCACAGGTTGAGAACCGCTGCCTTAGAGCCTCGTCCCACAAGGTCAAGTGCTCCTGGAGATAAAAGGCCAAAGAGCTGAAGCCAGGATAAGTTACCTGCCAGGAACGGACTCTGAGAGGTGAGGACAGGAAGGCGATGGGGTGCCCGGAAATAACGAAACCAGAGGAGTAAACGACAGGAAGCTGGGAGTCATGTCAGGGTGAGGACTGGTGAGGAGCGATGGAGCCAAGACCTAATTAAGTCTCCCTAAGGCAGCCTGACAGCAGAGGTGAGCAGAGGTGGAAAAACAGCAAGAAGGAAATCAAGGCCACAGGAAGACAGAGGAGCCTCTGGGGGAAAGACCGAGGCAGGGGGATCTAGACGGAACCCACGGTTGTAAGCTTTACCTCTTGAGCTCCCACCTGAGCAGACACCATGCAGGAGCCTGCCCCGATCCTTGCAGATCTCCACTCCCTGGTCCCAGGGATTTGTCTGTGCCTCACTTACTGACTGTAACGTCCCCACTTCCTTTTGGGGCCTTGTGCAACTTAACCTCTCTCTGCATCGGTTTTCTAGTCTGTAAAATGGATCATAATCGTCCCTACCTAAGTCATTGTAAGGATTAACTAACTTAATATAGGGGAGGCGCTTAGGCCAGTGTCTGGTACACAGTAATTACTCATTAAGTGTGGACTACTGTGATTTTCATCACAATCATCATCGCATTTTAAGTGTGAAATGAATGGCTTCAGAGAGCTGTGACATCCCAACCCTCTTCTGTAACTAGGAAAGACAAGGCCGAGGAGGTCAAACACTTGCTAAAGCCATACCCCAGGTGAGTACTGCAGTGAGGTTCAAAGGCACATCTGCCGGTTCGTGAGGTTCTTTCCACTGTCCTTTCAGCTAGCCTGGTTCCTTGGATCCTTGATAGCAAACAATGCAGGAAGCAGCCATGGGCTAGCGGGAAGATGCTACCTGCTCACTGGGTGACCTGGGACACGTCACTTCCCCTCTCCGCTTCCCCGTGTGCAGTGGAACAGAATCCCCCCCGGGAGGGGTGTTGTAACGAGGGTAAAGCTGTCACGGCGAGAACGCCGACATGGAGCATGTCCTGTCTTGTCACAGACAAGTAAAAAACCTGAGATGGTTATAAACCTTCTTCCCATCACATATGGACCTGTCGTTGCTTCCTTTTCTGGCTCCCTGTCTTCACCTCTCGCTCGGGGAAATCATTTTGACCTCAGTCTCCAAAATACTGTTCTGCCCTTGGCTCACTCTTGGTGCTTATGTTTCCTTTCCTTGGAAATTTCCAGCTACTTCCGAGGTGCCGATCCTTGTTTGCAGTTAGTGCGTAAATCTGTGCCTGTACGTAGACCTTTAGCTGCAGAATTAAAATACTGTCTTATTCCAAGGACCAACACCAAGCACAGTGTGGGACTGGCTAGAGCTTCAGTCTCCTGCCGCCTTCCTCCTCCCAGACCCTGGCCCCTGAGATCCTTGGCTTGGCTCTCCCTCTAACCCAAACTGACCTCTGGACAGAAGCTGCAATTCCTTCCCACTCAGGTGAAAGTAACAAGTGTTTGAATGAGGGTGAGAACCTTTTGCCCAAGCACTGAAATCTCCCTGCAGAATTTGCCTTTGGTGCATCTCCAAGAGGGTGATGCTTGACTGTGAGCCCAGGAGAGAGACTATGCAAGCTGTTGGGACCCACCTGTGCAGCAGCCAGGCCCTGGTGAAGTCTCTGGATGTTCCCTTGCTTTGGAGGCAGATGCCTATGACATCTCTTATCTTTGTGTCTTAAAGAGTTCTGGGAATGTTAATTAATGCAAGACAGAGTCTGAAAAAGCAGACTTGCAGGCGGCAGCCTCATCTGCAACTGAAGTTCCTTTTATACTTACATGCCTCCATTAGGAAAGAAATCCAAGGATTCTAAAGCCCACGTCAGCCCTCGTTGTAGCCTCAAGTGCTTTGGACCACAGTTTTAGTGACACTTCTAGCTGATTTCTGAAAAGCATTTTTTTATTATTACTCCATGTGTATTAGGTACCCACATCAGCATAAGGGTTTAAGTTTCAGGTCCCAAATCCAACTGCATGACCTTGGACAAGTCTTATGAGCTTTCTGTGTCACTTCCTCATCTATAAAAGGAGACAATAGTTCCTAACCCTTAGATTGTTGTGCGCATTAAGAGGTGATATCTGCAAAGTATCTATGTCCGTGCCTGATATTTAGAGGCACTCATGCACGTCGGCTCCCTTCTCCCTTCCTCCCCCATATTCCCACTCCTTTGCTACATAGCACCATAGAGAAATAAACAGAAAGATCCTTTCAAGGCTCTCCAGTACCATGAGTTCTAAAAGGAGATACATTTAATTGTTAAAAACATCAGGCACACATTCTCACTGCTTAAAGATTTCAAATGTTCACTTTCACCCTTTCCTGCCCTACACCAGGAAAGAGAAGAAAGAGCAAAAGGCAAACCAAAGAGAAAGTTGTGGAGCACTGTGTATGCCGGTCACTGCGTTAGGCACACCAAATAAACAGACTGCTTTGGACAAAGAGATTATCTACAGTCAACAAAGCCAGTTTGGTAACCGGACCTAAGCTGCAGTATAAGAAAGAAACCAGCCAAGCGTTCCCCGCTTTGGAATCACCGTGACAATTTAACTGTCAGTGGGTGTGGCTGGCATTCATCTCAAGATCACAATAACAGAAATCTTGCCCAGTTCATCACGTTCTTTAACGTGCTCTGGGTACCCCACTGTCCTAGATCCAGGTTGGTGGGGAAGGTCATTAACTGCAAATGGGTTTCTCGGTTTTGTTACCGAACCCCTTTTTTGTCTATAATACGAATGTGAAGCTGCATCCTGGAGGCGAAGCAGGGTGTTAAGAGACCAGGCCAGAAAACAGAATTGCCAATTGTGGATGGGTACACAGTGGTGTGCTGGCTGGCTGGCTGGAGCAGTCAGCATCAGCTGATCGTAAAGTGCCAGGCTGGGCCAGGCATAAAGCAGGAGCCAAATGCCAACCCTGGACAGGGAAAGGAGCAGATGGAAGAGGGACAGGGACCAGGAAATAGCCAAAACTGAAAACAAGTAGAATGCAAACAGGTTACAGTCAGAACTTGATGTCTGCAGCCCCACTGCCAAGTTCACATGCGAGAGATAGCAAGAACAGAGCTCCAGACACAGGCTGAGGGCTGGTGCTGTCCACCAGACTGGGATGTGGGGAGAACAAGGGTGTCACTCTAGGGCACAGTTTGGCAGGCTCAGAATTGGAACTGCATCAATACTGGCTGCCCTCGCCATTGTCAAAACTGGCAGAAGTCCATGCATGAACAAGGTGAGGGAAACCGGGGGACAGACTAAATTTAGAATACAACACCTGGAAGTGGGCCTCGCTCGGGGAGTGCTCTCCCTGCCTCAGAGCACTGGTCGTCAATGCCTTTAGTTGGGCACACTAAGACGTGAGCTCGTCAAGGTCAGGGACTGTGTCCTATTACTGTGGCCCAGCTGGGCCCAGTTGAGGGAGGCTGCACATAGGCTCTCAGGTCCGAGGCTCCCAGGACAGTCCACCGTGGCTCTGAACCCCAACAGTGCAATTGGCTAGGCCTTGGTCCCTTCCTTCCCCTGGGTGAGTGTCCAAGTGACTCATATGCTTTTTCCTGGAGGCCACTACATGCCCCTGCCCAGATGCTGGTGCTGACCTCCAGCCCACACCTGGGCTTCACTGATGTCACTGCATCTATCACCATGTGGTCCCCACCGGCCTCCCCCACACCTCTGCTCTGCTCTGCTTCATCTTGCCTCTGCACTGGTGACAGCTCTCCTCCCCTCCTCACCCACTCCTGCTCCTGCCACACTACTCTGGGGACAGGCAAATGGGAATCCTCTCCCAACCACTTCCGCATTAAGCCCTGAGGTGGGCAGAATAAAGCCTCCCTGGAGATAGCATGTCCTGATCCCCGGAACCTGCAAATATTACCTTATAAGAAAATAAAAGGCAAATGTGGTGAAACTGAGGGTCTTGAGATAGAGAGGTTATCCTGGATTATCCAGGTAGGCCCTGAATGCTACTGCAAGTGTCCCTGTAAGAGAGAGGTGAAAGATTCTCTCTCTCTCTCTCTCTCACACACACACACACACACACACACACAGGAAAAGGCCACGTGAAATCAAAGGCAAAGATTGGAGTGATGCAGGCACACACCAAGGGATGCCAATGGCCACCAGAAGCTGGAAGAGGGAAGGAAGGGCTCTCCCCTAGAGCCCCCGGAGGGACTGCAGCCCTGCTCACACCTTGATTCCAATCCAGTGATCATGATTTTGGACTTCAGGTCTCTAGAACTGTGAGAGAATACATTTCTGTTGTTTTGAGCCCCCAAATTTGTGCTAATTTGTTATGGTAGCCACAGGAAACTAATAATGCCCCAAAGGGACTGACCTTGCCTTTCTAGTTTCTTTCTGCCCCCCACTCACCCCCCAGCTTAACAACTATCTTACCTGAATCACTCCTCACCTATGGACAGCCCCTTTCTTTAAGAACCTGGAAGAATAACTACCATTTATTTAGCACCTACTACATGTAAGGCCAGGGGCTTCACATGGGCTACATCACTAATCCATGTAATAACCCTATGAGATGGGTATTGAGGCTGAAAGTTCAGTAACTGGCCCAGGATCACAGAGCTAGAAAATGCTAGAACTGGGATCTAAACTCAGCTGTGTCTAACTTCAAAGCCTATGGCTGTAGCCCTGGTGCCTCCCTGCTTGGGTGGGGGTGTGGGGGGGGGGGTCTTCTCTGACTATCAGTACTCCAGGAGTCTAGTAGTCTCATACAAATATTAACAACAACTGCTTATCATGTGCCCGCTTTGTGCTCATACATTATTTTATTTTTACCATCAAAGCAATTCCATGAGGTAGAAGTATTATACCCTTTGAGACAGACAAGGAAATTACCACCGGTAGTAGAACCAGCCTTGGGCCTTGGGGCTCCTTGGGGTCCCAGACCAATCATTTCCTCTGATTCTCTCTGCCCCGTATTTGTACTTGCACAGCTATAATTTGCCTTGGATGTAGTTCAGGCTTCTGAAAGGCTCCTGTGTTGTCCTAAGCCTGGAGGACTTCCATCAAGTGCGTGTGCGGAGCTTGCTTGTTAATTTCCAGAGAGTTTCAAACACCCACCATGCTGCAAAAATATTCCACTGCCCAGACATTCACAAACACCCTGCCCACATTTTCGAAAGTCTCTCTCCCTAATCCTATCCACACCCTCCCTCTTCTCATTAGAAAGCTTGAGAGAATTACACGGCAAAATTGATATACTACAGAAAATCTGCAAAAGATAAATTATTATAGCATTGGTCATCATAACAACAATTTAAAAATTTGGAGAGAAGAAAAATGTTAAGGATATCACCAAACTATGTATCCCAAGTAAAGATTGAAAAAAAAGAAAAAAGGATGTTAATGGAGCGGGTGGAGGGAAGAGTGCCAGGGAATAAAGAAAGAATGAGAGCAAAAGCAAGATTGTCTACATTTATAAACCCTGAATACCTAAACAGATTTATTTAGAACCAGTGGTAATTGGCGTGCTTTCATATGAAATGTTGAAAAATTTAATTGCAACAGCAAGCGATACAGCACGGCCAACAGACAGCAAACTGCCTTTGGAAGTGAATTAGAATTTCCTGGATTATCTTGGCTCTTTTAGGGGTTTGGGAAGGAAGACAAGTCCAATAAAAATGAAAAGGAACTCTCCACTGTGGTCAACAGAAGTAGGATAATGAAATGAGAACAGGACCAGAAGCCGAAAACTGAATTTCAGTCTTAGCAATTCCACCCCTTTGCTGTGTGACCTTAGACAAGGCAGTACCCTTCTCTGGGCTTCAGTTTTTCCCATCTGCAGATGATTTCTATGGTGCCTTCAAATTCCATAAGAATATTTTTAACCAATATACAATCCAAACCGCATTTCTGTTTCATTTTGTTTTTGCTTTCCTCCTTCAATGAGAATGAGGCATGGAGATATGGTGGCTGCTGAACACGCACATTTATCCCAAGGGCAAAACCACGCAGACATTTGGCTAAAAATATGACAGGAGCGTGTCTCACACCCAAATCCCAGGCTCAGGAGAACTGCCCTCGCGATGCTGGCCTGAGCAGCCTTGCTAGGGAGGCGGTCCATGGAGACCTCTGTCTGAATCCCTTCCATTGCAACACTCCCAGAAAGCCAGCCCTGTCATTAAGCCTGCAAAGTAAACATCACCCTCAGCAAAAGGCCAAGCCAGCCGTCACCCAAAGTCAACCTCACTCCTTTAAAGGGAGTTCTTTCACCATTCACCAGTCCACCAGTCCCTGCTTTAAAATGTGAGAACAAACGTGGGGTGTCCCTAGGAAATCACTCTGGCCTTTCATCCAAAATCACCGAAGGCCGTAGGCAAAATTCGGAATTACAATACATTTCATCGTGTGTCCAGGGAGAGGACCAGACACAGGGGACAGAGAGGCAGAGTTCTGGGGGTGAGGGTAAGAAAAGGACCTCTCTGCTATGATTGTCACAGAGTGATGAGTGATAGTAACACAATCAGAACCTGGAGTCCAGAATTTAGACTTATCAATAAGCATTTCGTGCTCGAACCACACATGCACAGGGTCCGGCAGAAGTAACGCCCTTTCTTACACAGTATGGTGCAAACGGACGTGTTGTCTTAGTAACATTAGTAACCTTAGTGTTCCGGGTTTTATGAACACGTGTTCAGAAAAAAAGGAGGCTTTATTTGTGCCAGACCCTGCATATCATAGGTATATTGAAACTTTACCATATCATTTTGTTCTCGTTAATTAAGTTGCTGCTTCATTATTAGGCTAAAGCTGCACCTCGTGTGTATGTCTTGAATCCCCATCTGACTAGTAATTTCTTGAAAGGCGGAGGAAGTTTCAGTTGTTTGGTTTCCAAGGCCAACAAGGTGCCCAGTGCAGACCTGAGCCAAGACAGGCAGAGCGCCTTCACCAGTAAGTCTATAGCAGCGTTCAGCGCGCCCCACAGCCGCTCTCCCCCAGTTCCTCCCATCCATTTCTGTGACCCACAAAGCGCTGCTTCCTGCCCCAGGTCTGAGAAGACCAAGGAGAGCATTGAGAAAGGTGTTAGGTTTCTAAGGGCTAGTCTATACCCCATCTTGGACTTTCTGAATAATGACAATGGTACTAATAATATTTATTGAGTTCTTACTACGTGCAGGCATTACTAAGTGCTTTATCTTGCAACAATCCTCATGACAACCCACTATGAGACAGTTATTATACTTTATCATCCCCATTTTACCAATGAACAAACTGGGACTCAGGTACACAGCTAAGAGATGGGATTTAGATCAGGGCTGGCCAACTTGAAGCCCTTAACGTCTAAGATACACTGCTTCCTGAAGTTGTTTGTGAATTCCTTAAGAGCAGAGATTCTGTTCTGTTCTGTTCTGTTCTTCTCCCGAAGAGCCTAGAGCAACGGTTCTCAACCTGTGGGTCGCAACCCCTTTGGGGGTTGAACGACCCTCTCACAGGGGTCACCGAAGACCATCAGAAAACACGTATCAGATATTTACATTACGATTCATAACAGTAGCAAAATTACAGTTATGAAGTAGCAATGAAAATAATTTTATGGGGGTCACCACCACATGAGGAACTGTATTAAAGGGTCGTGGCGATAGGAAGGTCGAGAACCACTGGCCTAGAGGAATCATGAACTGACTGGTTGGTGGAAGGTCCATGCCCCAGGTGGTCAAATAGCAGAGATAAGAGTGACAAAGGTAGAGAAGGATCTTGCAAAAGTTTGGTGAGCTGCTTAAAGTCCGGCTGATTTAGGTGAGGAAGTATAGGCACAGAGCCCCTCTCTATGCTATACTCAGAAACTTCCAGAAAGCCAGGAAGCCTTGGAAGGAAGGTGGTCTTCTCTTCTCTGAGGAAGACTCTCAGGAATAATGAGGCATCCAGGTACAGCACCAGAATGGCTCTGGGGTCAAATTTAATTCAGTGTCCCCATCATAGATAATCACAGAGGAGCCAGTGTTGCTCTCTGCAAGAAATTGCTCATGGGTTGCCCTGACTGACATCCAGTTTAGAAAAATACATAAGACTCAACTGTTCCTACACTCTGCAGAAGTCCCCCTTCTTTTCCTGCACTAAAGATGTGAAGAATTGCAGCCCTGTTCTCCTAATGGCTTATGCTTCAATATTTAATTTGTAAATTAGTTATTTGGAACTGGGAACATATTTCTCATAAGGAAACATGCTATTTAAAGAGGTTAGGCTCTCAGGTATGTCCCAAAGGCCTTATTTTATCCATTGTTAATAGTACTGAGTCCAGTGGTATGTACCACCTGCAAATAATCACATACTTGAAGAGGAAAATGCATTTCCAGTTCTAACTCAGCATGCTGGACCCCTGAAGTAGGGATCCCTAAGAATAAGAAGGCTGGCAACTCCATAGTCCTGAAAGCTTTCTCACTGGGTTTGCAGAGGAGATCAGGATTTGAGGATAAAAGGTCATGCTAGCCTTTTGAGGAGGCTGCATCTGCTAACAGTTTACCCACACCCCTGATATCTGTTGGCTCAGGGTGGTACACATCACGGTACAAGTCAGCATCTTAACCCTACCAGACATGAGGCCCTGAACCTAACTGTCCCCTATACCTGGGCTCCTGAGCATTAAAGAGAAAAAACCAACATGATACAGAAAAATGTTAGTTCCATGCAAACAAGTGGTTAGAATAAGATGGAACTTGGAGACATTGTAGAAAATAGCTCTACCTTTCATTTCGAAAATTAGGTTCAGCAGTCTGGTAGGGTTAAAATTCAAAGGGTTTTTTTTTTTTTTTTCACCATACTCAGCCTGTGAAATACTGAAGCAAAGAGATCAATACTCATCTAGTTCCAGCTCCGTCCCAAGAGCCCATCCATTACCTATCCTCCACCTGTTATTCTATGCTGAGGGACAGGAAGTGGAAGGACAAGAAGCTCCTTATTTATTTGAAGAAAACTCTACAATAGCTAACTACTTTTATTTAGTACTAACTTTATCCCAAAGACCTTATAATTTATTTTAATTTATTAAATTCTCACAACAATCCTATGTGCAGATTTATCATCAGCCTTAAATAGAATATGAAGAAACTGAGGTTTAGGTGATAAAATAACTTGTCTTGGAGCACATGACTAGTGCGTGAGAAAATCAGCATCCAAACCGCAGTCTGTCTCAAACCCCAGATTCCAGGCTATTAACTGCTGTGGTATACTTGTTTTTAGAGGGAAAAAAGTCCAAAAAAGATATTACAAAGCAAAGCTTGCCATACATATGTTTAAAATATGTATTTCTATTTAAATGATAATCTTAAAAATTTATATAAGCATATTCTGAGTCATCAGTTGTCCAATTATAACAGGCTTGTCATGCAATGTAATGGCTCTTTTGTGTTTGTTTATGATTGATTTCTAGCCAAGAGGAGGCCAGATACCATTATGGCACACTGACTGACTGAGCATTTTGCCGTAGATTGAGTAGAGACAAGTCATGGGAAAATCGCTTGCTCACGCAGTCGCAGAGCAAGCACATAGCAGTGCAGGCATGCCAAGCACACGACGATGTGCCCCTTCAGTACCATTCTCACATTGGAGGCAAGTGTATCAGAAAGACCCAGCCTTGCACACCATGTTGACATTTTGAGAATGGGCTATTTGACTGTTAAACTGCTTTAGTCCCCAGTGAGAATTGTTGAGAAATAAAGATTTTCTCCAAGTCTCCTCTTAGCTATTCTTCGTTCTCATTGATGCAATGAGTAGTTATATTCTCTAGAATTTTCTCATTTGCCTTTTTAAGAAAAGAAACTAAGAAACAGGAAGACAAAAACCTGCTAGTTCAATCTTTTCATATGAGTAGCACATAAACTTGTTTATGATAGAAGGAAAAATTACAAAGTTTGAGTTTATTACAACATTAGAAAAAGAGAGAAAGAAGCAGAGAACAAGTAGTACAAGTAGGAAACACAAAATGAAATTATAGAAACAAATCTAAATGATCAGTAGTCACAATAAATGTAAATGAACTAAACTGGTCTATTAAAACTACAGAAAGTATTAGATTGAAAAATATTGGAAATCCAGATATACTTTTTATAAGAGACTTGCTAAACTTTAAGGACCCAGAAGGGCAGAAAATAGAAGCATGAAAAAAGACAGCGCTGAAAAATACTAGCAACAACAAAAAAGAAGCTAGTGTAGCTATTAGTCATATCAGACAAATGAGTTGGGATAAAACAAATCACTGTATTTTGACAAAAGTTTTATTTCCTCAGGGAGATAAAACACCTGTAAACTTACATGTACTTAAAGTTGTAGGAGGAGTCATTTGAAATGGTCGTAAAGGATGAGTAGCTCACCAGATAGACACAGGGAGAGGGCCAGGGAGACGGGCATGCCAGACAGAGGAAATACCACACACCAAGACCAGAGAAGTGAGAAAACATAGCCTGTACAGAGGTGCAAAGCATTGGATAATTACACAGAGAAAGAAAAATTGAAACATTTTAAGTGGCAATGATTTCACAACCATGAACCTTGGTTCCTATGACACTCTCATGTACCAGAAAGAAGAACTAGACAAGTTCCTCTTCAGCATAAAACTAAAGCCACTAGAAAAAGAATACTACTTACATGGGGCACAGGAGGAGCAAAAATTACTAATGCTTTTATTTTCCTTAGCAAATCCTGCACTGCAGATTTCAGAGTCCCAGGGTAATTTACTCTGGTGATGTCATTTTAACCTCAGATGATTGTACATCCTAAACAATCATGTGCCTAATACCCTTTGGCTGTCACTAAGAGGTCTAAACAAGACCGGAGCATGACTCAGCCTCAGAGTGCTGGTGAGCTGCCTTAGTTCCTCACTTTCATAATTACACTCTGACTTGTTACATGTAATGAAAAGGGGGTAAGAAAAGAGAAAGAAAAACAAGTGTGGAAACAATTTCATATTAATCCCATGACCTAACACTTCCATTTGATTTCAGTTGGCAAAGGAAGCAGAAGATCCAGTTGGACAAAAAAGGTGAATAGTTGCACAATGGGGTTCCATGTTGGGAACATCCTTTAAATACTGTCAGTTTCTGCCCTGACAAGTGACTCACTCAGTTGTGAACAAAACACCTTAGAGAGCAGCCCAAAAGTCTTAGGAAACAGTGTGCATTTTAGAAACAAAGGACTGCTTTTCTAAGTTTCAGACGGTTTAGACAACTTGTGTCCCTTGAATTTGGACCCCATTTTTATGATATGTTTACTTTTTTTTTTTTTTTTTTTTTTTACATTTTGGTCGTGAAAACCTCAAACAGAGAAGGAGAGGCTGGAAGGATGGGGAATGGGGTTGTCTCCTTTTCTGGTTTCTTCAAAATTATCCTTAACTGCAAGTTGAGCCTGATTTTTGCTTTCATCACAGCAGAAGGCATTTTCCACACCAGAGGCAGTGGAGAGCAGGCCTCGAACCCTGTGCTCCGACGTCTCTCCAGCTAGCCACGTTTGTCCTGTCCCCTGCGGGAGCTCTCTTCCCCTCTTCTCTTGTTTGCTCCTCCTTTGCTCATTCTTCGGTTCCTTTCTTGCCCAACCCAGAATGGCAGAACTTATGCAACCTAGTACTTTTTGTAGAAGCTGCTTCATTCTAATAATTCTGCAAGTATTTGTCAAGGGGCCACCACGTGCCAGCACTGTTTTAGGTGCTGGGAACACTGCAGTGAACAAAGCAGGCAGAGAGCCCTTCTGTCATTAAGCCACATTTGAAGGACATCAGGGAAGGTGTCTCTGAGGAAGTGCTAGCTGAGCTGAGATCTGACAAATGAAAAGGAATGAACCCAGGGGAGAACACCTGGAAGAATGTGCCAACCAAAGGGGACAGCCCAAAGCAAAGCCTTTGAGAAGAGCATCAGCTCCATGCATTCCAAGAAGTGGAAGGAATTCGGTGAGCCCTTCCTGGAGTCCAGCCACCCACCTGTGAGGGCCACTCACAGCTGCTAGGTCACTGGGCTGGAGCCATGCCAAGAAAGCAGTGCCCTCTGCCACAGATAAGACGTTCAGGTAATGAAGGGCCTCTAATTCCATTCCAAGCTCTGGGGGGTTGGGGTGTCCGTGGTTTCAGAAAAAATCAATGTGGCAGCCATGTGGCAAGGGCACAGAGTAGAAGGAAGCTGGAGATTGTGGAACAGAGAGGAAAGGCCAATGCAGCAGCAGTCCAGGCTGCAAAAATGATGGCAGAGAGCAAGAGAAAGGTGAGGAAACTCTAAGAAAGGGAGACTAAGGCACGCTGCCTTCAAGAGAAAATCATCAGTGTGGATGAGGAAGAATGGGGGATTGGAAATACAAAGAAAAAGAAATTAGTTTAGGGCATTTTGCCCGCAAAGTTCCAGAATTTGAGAAGGAGCAGGAGAGAGAACCCACTTTGGAGGTCTGAAGAGGGACAGCTGCAAATGGAAATAGGTGGGTCATCGGAGAGGGACGATCAGGTTTATGGAGGGGATGGGGGAAGCCAGGTGGACTGGAGCTACACACAGAGGTATGTGCACTTACTCGGTGGCACCCGAGCCCAGCAACAGCAGGTGCCTTGTCAAGTGTATCTTTTTCTATAAATAGAAAGCAGGATGGCCAAGCCTCTGTTTTTATAGACTGCATTTTCAACACCTTTTTAACCTTTGTTCCCTTTCAGTAAACAAAAAAATTCACATGTCCTGTTTTAAAATCATTTGAAATTTCAAACTAAACACAGTAACTAAAAACAAAGCAAAGTTGATTTCAGAATGGTTTTCTTTTTGTTACTTTACGTTTTCTCAATGTTGCTATGTGTTTTCTTCGTTAATGCCCCCTGCCCAGGTTTTGGTCTGTACCCTTCTAACCTACGGACTTTCCATGAGAATCTGCTGAGTTGCCTGCCGCCTGAGAGTGTGTCCAGATCTGCATACCGGCCTCAGGCCGCATTCATTAACTCAAAAGGGGGCGGAAAAAGGCAACAACTGAGTGGCCTGCCAAAGCTTGTCTTTACAAAATATGTAGATGGATTTAGTTAAGTGAAGAAGAGGGATGCTGGGGTGAAAAGGGAGCTTGGGTTACTTCAGAGAACAAAGCTAGACCCAGTAACTGAAAGTTTCAGAGAAAAGTTTCCAATTAAAATAAAAAGATCTTGCTAAAGAACTTCCTGACGGTGGAAGTAGTGAACGCCCAGCGCTGGAGGTCAGCTACGTTGTAAAGCCAGAGCCTGCCCTGGGTCTGAGGCCCTTCCCAGCACTTTTGTTCTCTGCATTGGTTTATATCTAAACAACATGAACAGCATTGCGTGAGAGTGTTCACAAAGATTTTTGTTCTCTCTCTCATCAGGAATAGCCAGTTAAAAAAGAACTATCAACATCATTAACCACTAGAGAAATAAAGTCAAAATCACAGTGAGATCCCATTTCCCACCTGCTGGGATGGCTATAGTAAAGACAGACAATAGCCCACGTTGAAAAGGAAGTGGAGGAATTGGAACCTTGGTACATTGCTGGTGGGGACGTAAAATGGTGCAGCCTTTTTAGAAAACAGTCTGGCAGTTCCTCAAAAGCTAAACACAGAGTTGCCATATGACCCACCCAGCAATCCCACTCGTAGCCCAAAAGAAATGAAAACATAGGTCCACACAAAAACTTGTACATGAATGTTCATAGCAGTATTATTCCTAACAGCCAAAAAGTGAAAATAATTCAAATGTCCATCAACTGATGAGTGGATAAATAAAATGTGATATATCCATACAATGGAATATTACGCAACAACAAAAAGGAATGAAGTCCTGGTACATGCCACAACATGGTGAACTCTGAACACATTATAAGTGGAAGAAACCAGTCATAAAGACCACATGTTGTATGATACCAATTATACGAAATGTCCATTATTGTCAAATCCATAGAGACAAATGTAGATTAGTGGTTGGGGCCAGGGAGGGAAGGGAGAAGGAGGGGGAGGAGCTTGAGGGGAAATGGCTATAACGTCTCCTTTTGGGGTGATGAGAATGTTCTAAAGTTGACTGTGGTGATGGTAACACAGTCTGCGAATATACAAAAAAATTGATGTGTATACTTAAAATGGATAAAGTGTACAGTATGTGAATTGTGTTTCCATAAAGCTGTTGAAAGAAAGAAAAGAGAAAAAGAGGGAGAGGGAGTGAGGAGGGAGCGAGGGAAGGAAGGACGGAGGGAAGGAAGGGAGGGCGAATTCTGGGACCGGGTTCAGAATGCAACATGACTGATGGACCCCAGACCAGTTTAGGTTGGTGCTGGCAACACATGTGGGGGTTGGGAGTGGGGGAGAGAAAGAGAGGGAGGGAGGGAGGGAGGGGGAGGGGGGAGAAAGAGAGAGACAGAAGGAAAAGAAACAAAAAGAACTGCCATCACAGCAAAATGAAAAGTAAAATTTTAGCGTAACTGTTACTTGTAATTTTCTAATGAAAGTGGGATCTCTACCATGTAAATACCTACTTCTGTATTTTTTAATATGATTTCTCCTAAACTTCTAGGAAACACTACCCTGAGACCCAGGCAACAGAGACACCTGATCTGTGCCCGTGTTTACCGCCCCCCCCACACACACACACACAATTGATTAAAGGACATATGGGTGCCTGTGGCCCTTGGGATCCAGCAATGCATGCTGGCTCAGGGCAACCCTTGACTCTATAAACATTTTTTTCTTGAGGTAATACCACCCAGGACTCACAGATATGCTCTGTACCTCTCTTGCCCCATGTCTTCAAAACAAAAGCAGCTTTATAGGTTGTGTTGCTGCTGATCCTACAAATAAAAACTGCTTGGGAAGGTTTGAGCAATGGAAGCTCCTCAGTAAGAAAAGACAGACTAATTAAGTTGTCAAATCCTTCCTCTCAAAGAGTGGGAATGCAATAGACTCTTGCATAACGCAGTATCATTACCCAGAAGTGCTGAGCATCCTTTTTCTGGCTTCTGATTGTGCTCTATCGCATAGTCCTGGAGGTAATTGAAAATGAGACGGTATTTGCAAGAGTTGCACACGGTGACTGAGGGTATTTTGCAATAGCAAACAATTTTTATTACTTTAAAAATGTAAACAGAATATACATTTTTGCATAATTCTTTATATTGACAATTAGGATTGTCACAATAGGCTATTAAACACTAGGATTGCAATAATTTAATCTTTATAAATATATTTAATAAGATTTAATCAACTCTTCAGAGTTAAATTTAAAAGTTCAGCTACATTTAAATAATTTTATTGGTGTAGTCATGTATTTTTTGTTTTGCCCTTTAATTTTTAATAAGTAATATAAGTATTTTTAAAACAATAACTTTTAAAAACTATACAGTTATTATAATTTAAACTTTATATTCACTTTAACTTCCATTTTAATAAAAATATACCCAAATTTTAAATATTTTGAATACAATTATACTTTATTTTTAATGTTATTACTGTCAATTGAACATAAATTATATGAAAATATTGTAACAACATAATTTGATACTATCTTATTAGTTCACATGTATACTCATGTAACAACAGAATTTTTGCTAAAATGAAGAAAATATTGTGAACAAATAAATGACTTAAGAATTATTTGTCTTTTGTTACTCATACAAAATATCTCTAGGTCGCCCAAATATGTGTAATAATGATTAAATTCAGTCATCCTTGATATTTTGCTACTTTTCATCCTAGAAAGACCATAGTTTTATCAATGCTTTTGGATTTTGACATTGATTTGTCAAGATAGAAGGACATTGATTTGTCAAGATAAGGGATGAGTTGGGGAGTTTGGGAGAAGTCTTTCTTCCCAAAAATAAAACTAAAAATTCCAGGAATTCCTTTGGGTAGTCATGCTTCTCTGATCTAGGCTGGCCGAATGTACTGTTTTCAATAGGACAGAGAACAATGGCACTGTCCTGTCTTAAACAGTGTGTCTGGTCAGCCTACTCTGAGCACACTTAAAATTCACCCAAGAGGGAAAATGAATCAAGCCCCTAAACCCTGGAGATAAAGGCCGTTCATGAGTCTTTTCCTCTGGAGTGAAGGAGTCGAGTGGAAGGAAGAAGAGGAAAAGTAATAACAAGCCCAAGTCTCCATCCCAGTTCTGCAGACCAACCCTGGAAAGGGCCCCGCACTAACACCTCCCAGAGGGCTGGAGCCTCCCACCCCACCTCACTGAGATCCCTTTGAAGCTGAGAGATGGTCTTGCCCCCAGGACTCCACTGCCAGAGAGAGACACTGCTGTGAGGTGCTTACTCCAGGTCAATAAGCTGGAGCACTACAAACCCCAGGGACATGCAGGCAAGGAAGGTGGGGCAGGAGTAGGGTCAGGACTCTCTCAGGAACATCCAGAGCCTTGGGCCTGGGCCTTGCTAGCTCTAAGACTCTTGTGCTAGTACGAAAACCCCATCCGCTTTAGGTAGAGGAAATGTAAGAGGCCCCTTTCCTCCTTGCAGAAGCAGCCCTGGGCCAGGGAGCTGGGTTTGGCAAGCGGCACCAAGCTCAGTGCACCACTTGCACCACCATGCATGTAGCTCTGGCCTGGGTAGTGGCAGCTACACCAGAGCAGGGACGGTGTCCTGACTTCTGTTAGCAGTGCACTGGAGCAGTGATTCCAAAACTTCATTCCATGCACTCCTATGTTCCATTGAGGTGCCTCTGACCCCCAGCCCCAAACAGCACGTTAACCCCAACAGCTCTCTGTCTGACATGTGGCATAGTTTTGTCCTTGCTTTAGCTTTTGTCTGCGAAAGAGATTGTACAACTTTAAAAAAATAATATTGTTTTAAACTCTAGATCTAGACCAGCCACATCACAGTATCTAGAGGCAATGGGAGAGAAAGGACAGTGTGGTGTGGAGAGAGGCGTGCTTCCCAGGGACACCAACAGCCACTGGATATTGTCCCTGCAGCAGCAGACGTGTTCCTCTCCTTGACCCCACCAGGCACTGCCTTTACAGTAACTACTTTGAATTTTTCAGGATCTTGGATGGGAAGTCTCCATACATCCAAATGACTAGGCTTTATTAAAAACCTTTCATGAGCCAAAACAGACAGACAATACATCTACATTGTAAACATCCACAACTAAAAATTCTTCTAGGTATAACCCACTGTAATGTGCATCCAGCAAAGCAACCATGACATTCTCTCATTTTCCTAGCTAAGTTTAGAAGCAAACACTTTCAGAATATGAAATTAAATAACAAAGGTCAGAGGACAATGAATAATATGCCATGTGTGGTTAATTATTCTTACTTCTAAAAAAAGTCATCCTAGTCTCTCTATAAAAACTGTGTGTGTAGTTATTTCGCTTTGAAATGTCAGAGGGTTGCTTGGTTTAAAAAAGAAAATGAAAAAGCTCAAAGATATTTATGTAATACTGAAAGAAAATATTTCTTAAGAGAATGTAATGTTTAATTTTTCTTTGCTTCCCTTTGTCCTGTGGCTGGCTTATAAATATGCAATGCACAATTCTTTGTGCCATTGAAATTAAGGGTTAACAGCCTTTTTAGTCTTTTCAGGAGGAAAATAAAAACAAATAACTGAGATACAGAAAAGATATGATTGTTTCCCAACAGCTACTAAATCTGGTGTACAATTATAATCATAAAGTAGATAGATTAATATTTAATCTTTTTCTCATGAGATAACCTCTGCTTTTAACTTTGAAAAAGATGCTATTTTAATACTTTTAAAATATTATTTTAATTTAATATTAATTTTTTAATTTAATATTAATTTTAATTAATACTATTTTAATACTATTTAATACCCTTAATATTTCAGACTCCAAAAATCAAACATTTCTGAAATACTTAAATGAAAGTCACTTGTCTGCCTAATTTTTATTTCTGCTGTAATTAAAGCAGTGGATGTAACTGTGAGTGAGCTCATTCTAATAACCTGATAAGACAAGATAAACAAGCCATATTGTTAATAGCGATGATGGAAGTGATAGCTCTGGGTAGTCTAGTAATTGTTTACTTGAGACTCGGGGTAGTCACTTAAAAAAAAAAGAGACACTGAGGTCAAGCTCACATTTGATTTTTTGGGTAATTTTGCCCTGCCATACCCTAGGAGATCAGAGAAGGATTTTTCCTCTAATTTATTTTCTGTTGCCCTAGGATTTACACTCTTGCTTCTTTGGCTTGATTTAACCAACATCATTGAACACTTGTTAAGTGTCTGACACTGTGCTAGGTATTAGGAATCCAAAAATAAAGCTATAGTCTCTGCAGCCAAGGAGCCCAAGCTGGAGGACTCGGACCGTGGGCACTCTGTGTGATGTGTGCCCTGCAAGAGGCCTGCATGAGTTCCTGGGCCAGCCCAGCCCACAGATTTGGAGTCCAGAGCAGGGATTCAGTTTCTTCATAGAGAGATTTCTCCAAGGTCCATTCAAACTCTGAAATGTATGTAATCTTAGTTACTGATGCTAGGTTTCATAGTATTTCAGGTAAGGTGTTTTACAGCTACACAGACACAGCAATAAGACTTCTGTCATGCTGATGCCAGAATCTCTCCCAGACTCCTCTTAGCATTTTCCTGATGTTATTAACCTACCCAAAGCCCCACAGTTATATTTTATCCACTAGGGGAAGGGGTGTTGGTGTGGGTATATTTTGAGAGTGCTGAACCCCTTTAAGCTACCCTCACTTGATAGAGAATGGTTTTGTTATCTTCCTCAAGTTCCTTCCTTGCCACAGATTCAAATTCTGAAAGAATTTACTTGTCTTTGATCCTTTCTAAACAAATACAAACCTGAGACACACTCCTTGCTTCTATTTTAGGAAAGAGAGGTCTTAAAATGGTTCTATTTTGTGACTTATTGGGTGGCTTCTTGCCCGTGAATGAGGCTGATCCCAGCCAGTCTCTTGGTTTGCATCATCCGATCTCCTGGGGTTTGCTGATTCAGGAATCACCCTGCTCTTTATAGCTCTTCTGCTGCCACTTCTAAGTAAGTTATAGAAGCATCTCCAGCTTGAGTTGTAAACTTTGTGGGGATTTTGGTGGTGGTAGTGTTTGCTTGCTTGCTTGTTTGTTTGATTTTGTTTGAAGGGGTTTCAAGAAGACCCAGAGCAAAATGTGATGAAATGTAGACCAGTGGAGAAACAGGGTTAAGAGCTTTTTCAAACTGCACCCCCCTCCCTGCCTTCACGCCCGCCCCAATTCACTGCAGTATTTAAGGATCACTGCCATCAAGTGCTAATAGGGCATTGGAACCTGGAGGCCCAGCTTTATTCTATCAGCAGCCTCTCAGCTGCTCTGTGATCCTGGTTCACCTTCCGGTCAGTTACAGTGATCTGTTTCTCTGCGTATGTTGAGTTTAAATAAATAAAAATGTAAAGTAATTGAAATTCCAAAGAATTAAATATCTCATGGAAAAAGGTATCATGGAAAACATCTATTTGACTGTCTGGTATATGCTTACCCCCAAAACAGACAGCAAAGTTTGTTAAATTGGGTTCTTTCAGCAAATCCTGTCCTCCCCGCCTCAAGGAAACAGACATTCAATTGTAGCTTGGAGGATCCAGTTTCCAAATGATGACCATTCATTCATTGGGGTGCAATTAGGTGTATTATCCAAACTCTTGGGCAGATCCCTCACCCCGGTGAATGGTAGAGAGCTGACGGGGCCCAGCAGAGCCGGGCAGTTACAGAGAAGTGAGTGTGTAGCTTGGAGACCGCCCTTCTGAGAAGTCTCAGCGTTCCCTTGGGTTTGGTACTTTCCACCCATTACCTGAGCTCATCTCATTCCTGGCCAAAGGCCTTTTCTCCTTAGCTTTCCCTACACAGTCTCACTTTGCCCTGCCCTCCTCACACTTTAGTGCTGATAACCCTTGCACTCCCAATTATTCTAGGAAGCAATTATTCTTATTGGGCCCCTCTGGTCTCAGTCCCCTCTTGGGCCTACCTGTCTTACTGGCTAGCAAAGCCTAATGTACTTACTGTCTGGTCCTTTACATAAAAAGTTTCTCAACCCATGAGTACTTCATGGCTCCTCTGTGGTTTCTTGAGGGTGTGTCCCACTAGAGGACACTCCTGGCCGCCCACTGTCTTTCGGACTCAATACCCACTCAGGAAGTCATGTGAGTTAGATGCTTGGTGAATTTGAGAGAAGACCCTTGTCTTCTCAGAGCCAATCTGTCCTAGGCAGTATGAATTCCTGTCCACTCTCTGCCATACAGTATGGGGCCAACTCTGGTCTAGAATTGTATCTCAGGGTAGACTCGCACTAACTCAAGCTCACAAAGACTATAATATAACAGGAATTTAAATTTATTCCATTTTAATGATAAAGGCAGCCAGCTAGCAGATGGGCCCTCCTATCAGCAGATCAGAACATTTGCACCCTGGATAGTGAGCAAAATTATTTAAATTCTGTATTTAGAGTATCAAATCTGAGTAAGGAAAGGTAAGTGGATGATTTATCAAAGGATACATTAGCCACAGCGACCTGAGAGCCCAAGTCCTCGGGCCAAGGACCCTTCTCCCGTGAACAGTATTTGGGAAGATGCCTGCAGGCTGATAGCACCTCTGCTCACAGCCTTTGTTCATGCAGGCTTTCTCCAAAAAAATGGATTAGCTTTGCACTTGTTAAATTAACAGTCTCATTCTGGTGCATGCCATACTGAGATTACCCCCAGGTCACCTTGACTATAATTACAGGTGTTTCCCAAGTCTTACCTATCATATTCATCTATTAGTTTATCACTTGTCTATCAGTTTATTTCTTCAGTTGATTTATCTGTGTGTGTGTGTGTGTGTGTGTGTGTGTGTGTGTGTCTTACTGATTTAACTCTTAGAAGGTAACCTCGTTTCCTATTTCCAGATTTCTTTGGAGGACACTTTCCTATTACCCATTTACTGCCATTGTTGAGCTTTCTGGAAAGAAAACCTTTGGTATAACTGCTTTTATCATACTTTGAAACTTATCTACTTGAATTCAAGCATCTAAGCTGTTTTCCTGATTTAATATTGTAATAACTTACAAGACTGACCTAACAAAGACGAATATCTAGTAATGACTCTCAGTGTAATTCATCTGTTTTTTTTAACTGCTGTTAGATGTTCTTATGCAATAAACTCAGCACATCTTTAAGATCTCTGATTTCCAAAGGAAGTGGATAAAAATATTTTAGTCTCAAGCAAAGACCTACCCAGTTGGAGGCCTCCAACAATCAGAACCAGCATCAGATCTTTCTCCATGTCCTCCTTTTCATCTTCCTCAAACATCTTCCCTGTGGTAGAAATAGCTTTCAGCACTATAGATAACAGTGAAAATATAATAATAGATTCCTGATCTAATGGGGTTTACCTTCTAGTTGAGGGAGATAGACTATTAAAAAATAAATAAACAAACGAGAAAAATATTGACAATTGGTTAAGTGCCATATGGAGAATGAAATGGAATAATGTGATTGTTACTACTTTAGATGGGGTCATCAGTGAAGGCTCTCCTGAAGGGTGATGTTTAATCTGAGACCTGAATGACAAGGAGCCAATCATAGGAAAAAGGGTAAGGAACCCTGCAGGGACAAAGGACCCAGAGAAGGTGCAGGCTCGGTGTGTGCCGGAAGAGAAAGAAGGTTAATGGAGAGAGGCCGGCAGGGAGGAGAGTCCGTCTTCTATCCAGAGCACAGGATGCAGAATGGGTGCAGGGGCAAGTCCCTTGATACCGTATTTTGCTGTGTATAATGTGCACTTTTTTTTGCCCAAATTTGTGAGGAGAAAAATAAGGATGTGTACTATACATGAAGAGTTCTAATTCCATATCTATAATATATAAATGTTTTTAATTCTTTCATTTATGCTTTTGATTTAAAAGTGTAACTTTTGAAATCAATAACGATATCCATATGCACAATAATACCCTGGAATATGATAGCCAGGTTTTTACATATATGAAAAAAAAATTATACGTAACATTTCTTGTACCTTGTGTCTGTTCTTGTGTTTTGTAATTATTTGTTACATAAAATCTCTTGTACCATAATGTTTAAAAATAAATGCTAAAATTCCTTTATAATACAAAAACAAGTACCTAAATATAAACAAATAAAAATTTGAATTAAAAAATGAAAAGGAAAGATTTCTTTCCCTGAAAATTGGGGCCAAAAACATGGGTGAGCATCACACACTGGAGCGCATTATCCATGGCAAACACGGTAATTTCCTCATTTAGAGGGACTGTGGAAACTAACTGCCTTACCCTACCTCATGTTTTCGCTCCATTTTTTAAGTAGCTGCTAAGGAAAGGTGGGTGTGTAATATGGGTGGGTTCAGTCTCCATAACATTGTCTCTGGCCAAGCTCATTCGTGTGTCTGTTTCAGATTTACCAGGTGATACCATGTTCCAAATGACATTTGAGGACAGCAAAGGGCCAAGGACGTTAAAAAGTCATCACCATGCCCCTCAAGAGCTCAGAGGTCACAGGTGTTTAAAAGCCAAGCGCAGAAGGGTATAGGGCCCAGGCGAATAACCTTTCATGAATTGTTTTTATTGAATTTGACATACTTACCCTTTTTAAAGGATGGAGGCATCAGGATTCTGGGTCTCAAAATGTGTCTTCCAGCTCTGTGATGTGTGTTTATTTATTTATTTATTTATTTATTTATTTATTTATTTTGCTTTTTGGTATGTGGGTAGCTCCCTGGCTGGGAATCGAACCCAGGCCGCAGCACTGACAGCGCCAGTGCCAAAGCCTTAAGCCACTACACCACCAGGGAACTCCCTATGTGTGTTTTTTAAGTAAAGTCTAAATCAGGCCTCAAAATGTATGTTGGCGCTGAGATTAGCAGGTTCATAAACTCATTGTTCTCAGTTCATTCAGGAGAGAGCTGGCTCTGGGGAACTGATTCACATTAATCAGAGTTATAGTAGACTGATGAATAATTAGTCATTACCTGTGAGAGTTATATAACTCCTGGCTGAAATTCATGTCTTTCTTGCTGGTCAGCTCATATTCTTCCTGGTGGGAAAATCTACTTAAGAAATCAAATTAAAGTCAGGAGGTTAAATGTTAAATATGGAAGCTGAACGAATCAAGTTGGATGTTTTGAAGTGCTATTTTCATTAAGCAATGGCAGGCTGACATTGTCTTTGTGGTGAAGAAGACTGTGTCAGATGGGCAAATGATCTACTGTTCAGCTGGATAGGGAAGGCCAGTGCTGGAGAAACACTGGCACATTTTTACTCCCAGTCTCTCCTATTTCTAGGTCTGGGACAATTTCCCAAAGAGTGGTCTGACGTCCACCTGCAGTAAATTTGCCTTGGGTATTTATTAGAAATGCTATTTTTTTCCTAGGCCTCATTCCACACTTCTGAATCAGAATCTCTGGTCATCGGTGGGGAATATTAATTTTAACTAGTTTTCTGGGGGACTGTAAGCGCACTACTGTTCGGAAAATTACTGCTAGCTGCTGTGTAACTTCAGGCAAGTTAGGTACTTAATGTCTCCAAGCCTCAGTTTATTTGTAAAACAGGGATAATAATAGGATCAAGTGAGTCAAGACACACAAAGCCCTTAGAACACTGTCTGGTCCCTAGGAAGCCCGCAATTCATGCTTGCTGTTATTACCACCATTATTGTCACTCATCATCTTCACTGTCATCATTCAGCCCACCACATTCCTGTTTGCTACAGATGTGATTTTTTTTTTTTTAAAATCAAAGCAAAGTCAAGTTTATTGGCGACTGTAGTAAGGGAGACCACACCTTTGACAGAGTCTTAGTAGCATCTCCCAGATTATTTTCCATTGATGATATTTCAGAGTTTCTGCTTCTTAAGGATGGAAAAGACAGGATCCTGAGCCATTTCCAAATCATGCAATAGGATGAATTTGCTTTTAGAAAGGTTTCTAATGGCATCCACAGTGTTTGACTTAAAGCTTACCTTTGATCTCACAGTCTGGCAGGCACAACTTTGACCTGTCTTTAAAGTTGGGTTGCATCTTACTTGGGGGGCAAAAAGTTGCCTTTCTACTCACAATAGCAACATACCAACTTGTTTAAATTCATCTCCTTAAATGTTGTCACTTGTTTTGATTTACCCTCATATTTATACCTTCCTTTTTTAAAAAAAGTGAACAAAATATAGAAATAGAGTCCTCTCGACAATTATTGGCTGACTGATGGCAATTCTAATTAAACCAGGTGGAATCTTGGAGGTACCATGCTGGCACATTGGGAAGTAGAGTTTGTAAGCACAGCAGAACTTAGAACAGCACCGTTCCTATCAACTCTCTCTTTATCCGACTACTTCAGAGTGGGTTATAAACATTAATTAAGCCTCAAAGCATCCCTGTGACACAGATAATTACACTAGTCCTTCCTGTATTTTAGATGGGCACCTTAAAGGAGGAGGAGATTAAATGAAGTTCATTCTTCAGGTTGGGCTGATTTAGCAGCAAAACAACTCAGAGAAGTTTTCATCATTGCAATCTGAATATACTAGTTATGCAACTGGTTTCCTTACGCTTAACCTTTTAAATTGAGGTGTTGAATACATTTTTGCAAAAACAAAAATTAAGTCTAACCTGGTGAAGGAAAAGGAGAGCATACCCTAGGCTCAGCCAGAGTGTAGCTCCTCGGACTGCCTCTATGTCCAATCAGCTTCCCAGCACTGGATCTCTCCCTTGTGATTAATATGGATTCTGGTCCTTCCCTCTCATTTCCACTTAGCCAGGAAACTGTGAGCCTACACTCTGCTGTGGGCCTGCAGTGGCTGGGGAGGTATGGATGAGAACTCTGGCTTCAACAGCCTGCTGGGCTAGGGCCGTGCTACCAGAACGCCTGGCCCCACCCCTTTCACTCACCTCCTGGTTTCTGCTAAATATAGCCCAGCTCCCAGGTCGTCTTTGCTGGCAAAGTTCTGAACTATTTTTAGCTGTGTCCAGGGCTCAGAGCAGGAAGTCTGGATAGGTAGCTGAGATTCAGCTCTGGCTTTTAAAAATAATAACTTCTATTTCTCTCTCTTTACAATTAATCATGTCTTCATTCTAGACTCTTTGGAAAATATAGCTGAGAAAAAGGTGAGAACAATCAGACCACATAGCAGAAAGAAGATACTTAAAAGTTCCTGTAATGCTCCTTATTCGGGTATTATCTATGGAAAGTGTACCAATCTTAAATTCATGTTTTCATGCATTATGTAAGTATAACTGTGTGCTTGTTTAACCAGGCGTAGCTCAACGTAAAGGACACGCCAGCACTGCGGTGCTTTTTGTAACTTGCCCCTTCCCAGTCAGTATCTCTACGTCCCAGTGGTAGGTCCTGTTCTGACTTTCATCACTTTTGATTAGTTTTATCTGTTTTTGAGTTTCATATAAATGGAATCATACAGTGTATATTTTTTATGTCTTCCTTTTTTTCACTCATTATAATGTCTGTGAGATTCATCCATGTTGTTACATATGAGGGCTGTCATGTAACATGAAAAATAGAGGCATTTATGGCTGGATTTTTTTCTGGACAGCCCTCGTGCATCAGTAAACTGGGTTTTTTTGGTTGTCTGTTTTTTCTGTGTTAAATTCCACGGTGTGAATACACAACAATTTATTTATCAGTTCCTCTATTGAGGGATAGTTAGCTTATTTCCAATTTTTGGTTATTAAAAATAAAACTGCCATAACATTTTGCCCATGTCTTTTAGTGTCTGACGCACTCTCTTCTGTTGGGTATGTACCTGGGAGTGGAATGCCTTAGTCTAGGGCAGTCTTAGAGCTGCCTTTTGTAGATGTGCCAGTTTCCAAACTGGCTGCACCATCATCAGAATTGTGTGAAAGTTCCGATTTATGTTCTCACCAACACTTGATAGTTTCAGTTTTTTTACTGTAATTTTAGCCATTCTGAACAATGTAAGCTGGTATCTCATTGTGGTTTTCATTTGTATTTCCCTGGTGACTAATGATGCTGAGTACTTTCTCAAACCCTCCTTTGACATTTGGACACCCTCTTCTGTGACATGCCTGTTCAAATCTTTTGCCTATTTTTAAAACTGAGTTGCTTTTTTTCCTTACTGGTTTATAGGATTCAAGTTCTTTGTTACACTTCTCTCAGTCTGTGACTTGCTCTTTCACAAAACTTAATTTAATAAAGTCCAATTTATCAGGCTTGTCTTTTATGGTTAATATTTTTGTGTCTGTTCATCTCTTTCTTTTGCTTTCTTTCTAACCACTCTCAAATATTCACCAACACACACACACACACACACACACACACACACACCAATACATAGTCAGCAGGTGGTGTTCAACAAATGTTTCTTCCCATGCTCTGAGTTTAAACATTAAATTTACATGTCTCATGGCTCCAGCAAATCCATGCTATACAGTAATATCTGAGATGTTTTTAAAAACTAGAAAACTTTCTATTCACTCCAGCTACAGGAAAATTTTTGTTTTTAGCTAAAGGTCATAATTTTGCGGCATTAACTAAGTCAGATTGTTGGACCCTTAGGTTCCTCAGGATCCTGAACAATAGGACCTTCCATTCCAAAATATATTGATAGAAGCTGATACAAATATAGAGATTCAAATATGTATGGTCAACATTAATTACATGCTATAAGCAATCAAGGAAAATGAACCAAAAGTTTGCACATTTGATTATAAATGTAGTAAATCACCATCTGGAAAAATGGAGAGGCTCATTAAAAATACAAATTAAAATGACATTAATGCGTCACTACCCACCATCCCCTGGCTGTAATTGAGAATGACCCTTCCTTCCCTCTCATTCCTAAAGACTCTGCCCCACTGAGAAGTCACCCATATTCTACCCACCCTGTGAGTTAACTATCCATGCCCCAAGAGCAGATTACAGCCACTGACCTAGCCCACCACTCTACTCAGACCTCACTTCCTCTCACAACAGTGTCCCTGAGCTGGCTGGTCTACCTAACAAGCACCAACCTCTAAGTCACACTGCCTGGTTGTTTCACCAGGGCTGGAACTGGAATCCTGACCCGGTAATAAGAGGAAAGTCAAAGCCTCTGAGGCTTCATTCCCCTATCTATAAAAGGGAAAAGTCCTTATGTCACAGGATTTTCAGGGTAAGGTGATAATGGCAGTAAAAATTCCCAGCACGTGGTACACTTAGGATGCTCGAGCCAGAAGTCTTCTTTCTAACAAAGGCGCAATGCCCATCACCTGGCCGCCAGAACGCTGGCTCTCCCAGCCAGTTTGGGTTCTATCTTAACAGAAGCACCAGCTGAAGTGCCCCAATGTTACTGGAGTCTGGGATTACTCACTCTCATTCTCTGGGTGCTCTGTTCAAACCTAGAGCGGAACACAAGGGGCCACGGCAACCTTTTTAGCAACTAGAAAGTTGTTCTTTAAGTTGGAGGCACTTTTAAAACACATGGGGACCCAACAGGAAACTGTTGTGCTGATGGTTGACCAGGCTGCCCTGGAAGACCAGAGGATGAGGCGGGGCATGGCAGGGCAGGGTTCTACAGGATTCCTACGCAGGAAGGAGAAGGGATGAGAAAAGTGGTTTCTTATACAGTGTGATAGCTTTGAAGTCAAAATTGGTGGTGGCGGGAGGCAGAGGGAGAGAGAGAAGCAGAGGGAGAGGGAGAGGGAGAGATGGATGTCTGGGCTCAGAATTCTAGATTCAAGCACTAGTTTTGCTATTAAATCAATGCAATTTATCCTTCCTGGATCTCAGCCTCCTCAACTGCACAGTGAATGAGATGAAAAGTAATTGTATCTTTTTAAAAAGTTCCCAGCATGTATGCTCACTCCCTTTTTTCCTTCTGCTCTTACATTCCTTATCTTTTGGTTTGGAGCCAACTCCTTCCTGGCAACCAACCCCCCAGACACCATGAACTGTTTGTTCGCCCTTATTGGATCCAAGGTATAAGAGCCTCCCTCGGTCTCCAAGCCACCAGCCTGGCCTTTGTTTCACATTTCGGGCCAGGTCTGCCTGTGAATTAGAACTCGAATTGTATTCAGACCTATTGCTCAGGGTGGTGGAAAACACTGATAAATGGCCTCTGCCACGCCAAGTTAGAATCCTCAATGGCGTTTTCCCATAAACTTGGTTGTAATTGGTGGTTAGAGTCCATATTGCCATGGATACTCTTCTATAGTTGCATTAAGGATTAAATTGATTTTGCAGACTGATCTGGCAATTTAACTACCATTTGTACCACAGTCTCTGTGGGAAAATATAGTCTGTGTTCCAAACAATTGACCTTTTGGAGTTGATCCAGTTCCTAATTTGGGGACGGCCTGTACAATATTGTGTTACATTTTGGATTTCATTTGTGTTTCCCAGAAACAAAGACTTGTTAGATCTGGAAGAAACTTTGGGGATCATTTATGAATGGACTAATTTTGTAGGTAATGAAGTCAAGGTTCAAAAAGATAGAGAGATTTATCTGCAGTTATTCAACTACTTTGGTCTCCTACCTCTAAGCCAATGCTTTTCCCACTATCCAAATCACTTTGTGGTCGTTTCCCCACAGTCATCAAACCACTTAGAAGTTAGGGAGATCATATCTTTCTCAGCACAGAATCAAACATACTCAATGTTTCATAAATACTTAACTGGCTCATTATTCACTTTGCTTTCAAGGTCTATTCACTGTAAGACTTCCTTAAATAACAAGTACCATTGGGGCATTTCAATTAAGAATTTATTTCAAATAGACTAGATTTGGTTTAAATCAAGATTTGAATAATAATTCATAAATATTCTATTTAACCAGTTTTCCTACATAAAAGGACCTATCAATGCTGGATGTCATTCCAATAAATATTTTTCACAGCTCACAGGCACATTAGGATTTAGTTTTAGGAGATATATGCCATTAATTTTAATGTGGTCTTAGGGGAGAGCTACTCATTTTATAACTACATTAGAAAACTTAATAATGCTTTGTTTGTTTTATTTACCAAAACCAATTGAAACGCAGACTTACAAACCATTCAGAAGTAAACCTTCTCCAACTAAAAAAGTGCCTTATGCATAATTTGGATATACTCTATGAGGAAAGCAATCATCATAAGAAACAAAATATTTAAATTATTTTATTTGGAACAAATTTTTCACATTTTGTGTACTGTTCTTCACCAACAAACACTTCATCCCATCTTGTTTGAATGAGCAGGATGGGAAAGAACTGAAAGAGAAACAACTCATATGCAGACAACATGGTTTTATTGTAACAAAATAGCATGACCTAAATAGACAGCTGGCCCTGTAATCTAATTACAAGAAAATGAAGTACTACCGATCAACTCTTCAAAAATTTAATAGTCATCCTTTGTGGTGGCTGCCCTTCAGCTTTAACTGTCTTATAGTTAACAGTTCTATATCCAGTTAACTCCTTCCAATTCTCAGGCATTTATTTTGCAATCAGTTTACCTGGAAGTATATACTAGAGTTAGCTTAAGACAGTGGTGTGAAAGCTTTTGGCTTCCCTGGGCCACATTGGAAGAATTGTCTTGGCCCACACATAAAATACACTAACGGGGAGTTCCCTGATGGTGTAGTGGCTTAAGGCTTCAGCGCTGGTGCTGTCAGCGCTGCGGCCTGGGTTCGATTCCCGGTCAGGAAACCACCCACATACCAAAAAGAAAAAAAAAAAAAATACACTAAACGATGCTGAAGAACTAAAAAAAAAGGTTGCAAAAAAAATCTCATGTTTTAAGAATTTGTGTTGGGCTGCATTCAAAGCCGTCCTGGGCCTCAGGTTGGACACACCTGGTAAGAGATGATGCTTCACTGAGGGTCTGTGTGTTAGAGAATCAGAATTGGTGCAAGACCAGGGAGGGGGTGGGGATGGGGGGCTGCAGTTACTGGCCAAAGGCAAGGGAAGAGGCTTTATCATTTTGGAGGGGCTAAAATTATGGCTTTATAATTTGTGGGGCAAAAATGACTGTGGACATGCTTTATGACTTAACTGATAACTTTGGCACTTGATTATTCTCTCATATGTACTGAAATGAAACCAAATCTAAATCTTAAGGAAAAATCTTGGCTCTCCCCGTGTGTACCACCTAGGCCTGGTTCTGTACTAAGGGGTTCTCAATATCCTTGAACTGAGATGGCTACAAAAGCCAAAGACATTTGATATGCAGAATAGCTACCCTCAAGGTATATCTAGTAAAATTTATAACTTACTGCCACTTAAGACTTTTTGAAGACTTGATTAAGAGGAATTATATTTATGGAAGGACAACCCAGTAAATATCCAGTCATTCATTCATAAGCTATCTTGGATTAGTCAGGGCAGCAAAGAGCTGTTTATCACTATTACAACCTCCCCATTTTGCTATTAAAACCTACCTACATTCATACTATATTGGCCACTGGCCAACACTGAGAGGCATACAAAACATCCCTATGAAAGTCTGTGCTGTGTTTACTAAAATAAATCATGAGACTGCCATTCACTGTGTTCCAAAATGCCTTCTTTGAGGACAATCCATAGGGACATCTCTCTGGTCTCAGCATAGTGATGAATGAGTTCCTCTGAGCACTTATCTAATAAGCACTGGCGAGTCCCAGGCATTTCCTGTTTGCAAGTACAAATAAGATCGTGATTTTATGAAGACCCCAAATCATGATTTCCCAAGCCCATAGCAATCAGGATGTCCAATTTCCTTCCACAGACATTTCTGGAATTGCCCGTGGATATTGACGTGCATGACCCACGTCTCTCTAAGCCAGCAATTCTCAACCTGTGAATTGCAACCCCTTTGGGGGTCGAACGACCCTTTCACAGGGGTCGCCTAAGACCATCGGAAAACACGTATCAGATAGTTACATTCCGATTCATAACAGTAGCAAAATTACAGTTATGAAGTAGCAACGAAAATAATTTTATGGGGGTCACCACAACATGAGGAACTGTACTAAAGGGTCATGGCATTAGGAAGGTTGAGAACCACTGCTCTAAGCCCAATGGTGTGCTGATAAATATCTAATAACAGCTTTCTGGTGAAAAAGCTATAGATTTGTATCATTTGCTAATTCCCTTAGTGTAACTACTCCCACCATAATCAATATGATGTCACTGAACATGGAGTTGGAAAGAGACACAGAGTATCTCCATATATAGTATTTCCACCATAGAGATACAACAGATGTAAATAAACTCTAGCTGTACATAATAGTAAAATGTAGCAACAGAAACAGGATGCAATGTTTTGAGTAATCATTACCTTTGTTTTTAGCACTGTATAATTTATTTTTAAGTCCATATAATTTAATTTTTAAATATCTCTGTTTAATTGCAAAATTCCTGAAAGTTTAACAACTGGTTCTCATGAGCCAGTGTAAGCTGGCTATAGCACATCACTTTCTAAAGCCCACTGGATTGGGAGTCCCAGCTGATAGTTCACCCTTTGGTCTACTGGAGAAACAATCCTAGTTTACCAAGGAACGGGACCTTAGCCTGATCCCTTTTCTAAGTCTTGCCACATGTCTAAAAAGAGTAGGAGGTCATTTCCTATATGCATGCAATCAGAACCACTACCTGCCAGTCCCCTGCTCCAGTCTGTTGGTCACCAGACTTGGGTGGCCTTGGCTTACCATGATGCCTGGTCCAACCAATGTCTCCTATACCACTGGCTGCCTTCTTTTGTCTCTGCTTCGTAACTGTTGGCTTCCCTACTGATGACCTCCACTCTGCCCACAGGCTACTGCTCACATTTCTGCCAAAAGCCTCCTCAGTGTATCTTCCAAGTGGGGTTTGTTGTTCTTTGGTACCCACCCTACTCTTGAAACTTACTGTGGCTCAGACTGCCCCTACTGCTGCTGCTACCTGCAGCATTGTCTCCTTCAGCCTCCAGATCTCTACCTCTTCATTCTTCCTGTCCTCTTCTTATCCACATTTTGAAGTCCAAATAAACTTTGAAAACTGAGTTTCACCTAAATGTGGCACTCAAACTCATTTAACAAAGTAGGATAAAATGAAAATAAAGCATGATCCCAATTTTATAAAAGAGGTACATTAATGTGTGTGTGTGTGTGTGTGTGTGTGTGTGTGTACACATACCTATTTTTTTCAGAATATACGTGAGGGCTGTCTAGAAAAAACCCAGGCATAAATGCCTCTATTTTTCATATTACATGGCTGGATACTTTCTGGACAGCCTTTGTATTCCCACCTCATAGGGATGGTTTAAAGATTGAGATGACATGTATGTAACATTTAAAACAGTGCTACAACACATACAAGGATCTCAATAAATGTTAGCTATTGTTAATGATATGTGAGCTTGGGATAGCATCTATCTGAGTTTCTGGACAAAGTTGGAACTGTGACTAAAAGACCACCTCCTAGAACAGGCCAAAATCTCCTGTCCAGATCCTTTGTATGACTGCTCTTCCTCTTGCTTTTCTAGAGGCAGAATAATGTGGCAGAAATAACAGCTAGGCAATGAACCTTTCTGAGCCTTCTTCGTATTTCTTTTGTCCCTCTCTTCTTTGTGCAGATACTTGGTGGGTTTACCCTGGAGGCACAGTCGAGTGCAGGAGATAAATGCTTAAACAATTACAATAAGCAATATAATGGGGGTATGAACAAAAGAGCACTGTGGAAAAACAGTATCCACAGAACGTATGGAGATGTAAGATACGTGAAAGCGACCTACAGAACCCAGAGAGGTACTCATGTAAATTATTATTCTTGCTGATCCGGGGCCCACTGTAACTTATGTCATCGGGGGACAATTAGGCAACTGGCCTTGGGGAATGGTAGCGTATAAACCCCTTTTTAACAATGCCAGAGTTTTCCAGCAGAGTAACGCCTTCTTGCTTCCCAAACGCAGTCCGTGTTTCCTTTGTGAAACCAAGGGATGAAGTGAAGAAAAGAAGAGAGGCAGGAAGAGAACTGTGCCTGCGGAGCGCCCGGGCCTGGGAAGATGGAAAGCGGGAAGGTCAGCGCTGCCTACTCGCGCTCAGTGTAACGGAAGCTCCTCCAGCGCAGCACACCCCGGGAGCCCCCGAGGCGCCTGCGCTGCCCAGCAGATTCGGCGCAGTAGAAGTGGCCAAAGAGGGCGACGCACCTGCGCGAAGACGGCGGCGGTAGTACCGTGGCGGCGGGAGAACCGAGTCCAGTGCGATTGCGCAAAGGCCGGGAAGGCGAGGGGTGGCCGCGAAGGAGTGCGCAGTGCGCCTGCGCGGGGGCTGCGTGGCGCGGTGGCGGGGCCGGGCGGTGTGGAGTGAGTGGCGCTGCGGGTGAGGCCGTCGGCGGCGCTGGTGAGCTTTGCGGAGTTGGGCGGTGCCGAGGAGGACGAGGAGGTGGTGGCTGGGTCTGACGCGGCCCGGTTGGTGGGGGCTCCGCTTTCTTGTTTATTTATTTATTTATCTATCGTGTGTGCCTCCGAGTGCGCGCGCTCCACTACTTGGTGGGGAGGGGTGGGGGGAGGGCCCGGGGAGAAAGGGGGACCCGAAACCGGGGTCGAAACGCGCGTGACTTGTAGGTGAGGAAACGCCGAGCCGTCGCCGCAGCCTCCGCTGCCTTGAAGCCCTTGTTCCCGCTGCCGGGAAGGAGCGTCTGCTGCCGACAAGATGGCGGACGGGGAGCTGAACGTGGACAGTCTCATCACCCGACTGCTGGAGGGTGAGTGCCGGGCCCGGCGACCCGCAGCGGGGGTGGGGGGCACCTCCCTAAGTCCTCATTCCTCTTCCGTCGCCGAAACCCGAGGGGGCCCCCTTTCCCGCCCTGGGGTTCCCGCCAGGGAGGGGGCAAAAGGCTGGCTGGACGTGGGGAGGCAGGGCGAGAGGGGCTGGCCCCGCGGGCGGCGGGGTCGGGCCCGGCGGGCGGTGTCCTCGCAGACCTGAGGGGACTGCTACGGCGACTCGCCGGTATGGGGTTGCAAGGAGCCCAGGGGTGCTGGGTGAGCCTCCCCAAGGAGGGTGCCAGGATGCGTGCTTCTGTGCATTGTTATGTCCATGGAACGTGTGTTTCTCTTCTGTTCTCTTTGTGCATTGCCCTTGGCTGCTTCCCGATTCTTGTTCCGGGAGTGAATTTTATCAAAACCTTGAGACGATTGTTTGATCAGTTCTGCATTTTTATATGATGCTGTAGGACGAACTCTGTTTAAGAAGAGGGTAATAGCGGGAGTTGAGTATCTCCCGTTTATTATTTTGGTTAAAAAAGAGTTAAAAAGTCTTTGATCGAGTTGGAGATGCACGCAAGAAGTATGGAATATGTAGACAGGTTTGCTGAAGGGATTGGCTTTCGAGTTTGAGAATTTAACAGGTTTGAACAGGTTTTAATTTCTGCACACTTAAAATGGTCTATTGTAAAGCCTCTCATGTTTTGAAAGTCTTGGCCGTTTTTGAAGTTTCCAGGCCTTTCTGTTTTTATCGAATAGTTTTATGTTGGGGTGGGGAGAAAGGGAAGAGATGGAGATTCCTATTCGAAGTTAATCGCTGTCTCCTTCCAGTGATTCCCTTTACCCTAAAATTTGCGTCATCATTATTTGCTTTGTGAGTGTGTAGGGGAAAAAAATTAAGCCTCTTTGAAAAATTTACAGTCCTTTCTGCCAGAAACCATGGAAGGATTGCATATGCACTGTTACTTGCTTTCAAATTACCTTAAGGTAATTGTTTGGTACAATGAAGCAATATGTACTTTGCATTTGGAATATCATCAGAGAGATTATACGATGGGGGGGGGGCGTTAGTTCCCCCGCCCCCACCAGTGTCAGTATCTCACAGTTCTGTGCACAAACTACGGTATATTTGCTCCAGATGTGAAAAAGCCTTCCAGCTAAGACTGAATAAAAAGGCAGGTTTTACCAGAAAGTCTTATTTACCTTTTCCTTTCCTACCAAGTTATTCCTGGGAGGCCCCCTGGTGCCTGCAGTCAGTGTTCACTGCTTAAGACTGTGGGCTGTAACAGATGTGAATATCTTGAGACATTTGCTGAAAAAAATTGTATTTTATAATTGTGGGCTGTTATAAGAGGGAAATGCCGCTATTTAAAAATTTTAATATCTTTTTAATTTGGGGGGAAGTTTAGCTCCACCATTTTTATACATTTTAAACTTGGCTTGTAAATTTAACTTTTTAAAATGTCACCACCTTCATTTTTATTTTCCATATACTTACATATTTATATACTTTATAGGCATAAAACACAGTAGACTTATGTGTTTTAAAATGTTTGATCTGGAACCTTGTAAGTCAAATGCACCTTTTTGTGATTATAGATACTTCAGAATCTTCACTAGTGGAATTCAAGGTTATTGGAAGAAAGATATGGAGTGAAAAATAGGCGGAGTGATTCCATTTGTTTTTTTGTGAATTCAAATTAAATGTTTGGTTCTGGTTTTGAACAGTCATTTTTTTTTGGGGGGGGGGGTGAGAATTCCAATCTGGACATTTTTCCCTTTTGAATCAGCTTTGTGCTAGTCACCAGGAATCTGAAGATAAGACACTGTCCCTGCACTCAAGGAGCCCAAGTGATTGTGATTTTCAAGCATTTTTAGACTCCTCTCTGTTCATGTGTTGAACACACTCCTATCAGTAAAGTTTCATAACTTCTTAATCCAGGGAAGTGTATTTAGGTTGACAGTGCCTCCCTGGGATTCTTAAATTCTCTAGGCTCCTCCTCTCCTTTCCCCTTCCAAAATCTAGACCTGTTAAAAGACATCCAAAACAGACTTAGATTTTCTAATTATTTTTAGTCTTTAAATAAAATTTTTGTGTCTTCCTTGATATTCTGTGGTGTTACATGCTAGTTAAATTTAACTTAAATTCTAGTGATGGTATTTTGTGAAAGTTGCATAGCAGAATAGCTATAGTCAAACATTTTTAATATTAAATCATACAAGTTGAAATTGGGTACAGTTCCTCTGCATTCACGGGGAAAATCAACAGTACTTGATCTCATTTTAAAATGTTGGTTGGAGTCCCACAATATTCTTGATTCTGTTTTCTTTTTTATTATATTAAATTGCCAATCAGCTGTAGCACTTTCAATAGGTATATTTTATGAGTTTTGCCTTGTGTTTTTCGTTTTTAGGTGGGCATATCATTGATGCCATTATTTAAAGAGTGCCTAGAATATTTTAAAATTTGTATTACTTAATGCAAAACAACATGCTGACTTATTGTTTGGATAATGCATGTTCTTTCAATATGTTTTCTTGGGTTAAGTTTTACTTAGAAAAAAAAAAAGTTTTACTTAGAACTGTAAGCCAAAGATGTCTACCACTGTATGATGGTTACAGTGACCCTGCAACCACATTCTTGTGGCTTATCGTAGTAGCCTTGACTAATTGTTTAAATTGAAGCCAGTTTCTGTTGTATCCTAGAAAATCCACTAAAAACTTTTTATTTTGATATAAGTAGTTCCAAAGGAAGTTAGGTTGTTAGTCAGAGTATAGTTAGTCAGAATCACCTGCAACTTTATTGAAACTATAAATGTTGAATTTATTTTGGAGGAGATGAAATAGAAGAGGGGGTAAATATGGAAAACTGCTTCCCGGTAATTAAGATGGTGTTAGGTGTGTTGCCAACACTGACTTGATCCAAATTTCTAAAACTGGGCTGTACCAATTAATAATAATTAACATATACATATTATATGTATCATATT
The DNA here is from genome assembly GCA_004026885.1 of Lyroderma lyra. Lineage (NCBI taxonomy): Eukaryota > Metazoa > Chordata > Mammalia > Chiroptera > Megadermatidae > Lyroderma > Lyroderma lyra. Next base: position 129,120 of record PVJL010000624.1, on the reverse strand, counting down.
TGATTACATATAGCATATATCATGTATATATATATCATATGCATGTAAAGCTGTGTATGTCTGGGATTCACTTTCAGATTATAAATGTAAGCATTCTTGTATAAAATTTGTGAAACAGAGAAGTATAAATGGAAAAAAAAACAACCCAACTTCTCCCATAATTCCACAATCCAAAAATAACTCTTGTTGAAATTTTGACACATTTTTGTTTACATACTTCGTTAGAATATTATTTTTATAGCTTTATGGGTTAATTTTTCAAGTATTACATTGTGAACATTTTTCCTTGTCATTGAAGTGTGTCTTCACAAATACTTCAAAAGCTATTTGCTGTATGATAAAAAAATTTTTTCCTTTTACTTTGCCACAAAGCTAATATTGAATATTGCAACATGAATTGTAGAATATTAGCACTGTATATACTTATGCAGCAGAATATGATTGTGTTTATATTTTTGACCCACTGATAGTTTTATGAAAATCTTGGGATGTGGTGTGTTCTTGTATTGTTCTTTAATCCATTTTTCACTTTTATCTCATCCTGTCAGATGTCTGAATTTGTGGAACTACTGTGATCATTTAGTGTATATCTCTCTTGTGGATCATGTACTCTTAAAATTTACTTAGGCTGACAGACTAAGCATATAGGAAGTTTTCCTCTTACATGTCCTTTTGAAGGTTGAAAAAAGGAGTAGGTTTGAAAAATGGAGTGGATTAATGAAACCAAATTAAAGCTGTCCTTTAAGTAACAATTGTATTTAGATGTAATTCACATACCATACAGTTCACCTATCTGAAGTGTATAATAAAGTGATATTTACAGAGATGTACAATCATAACACAGTCAACTTTAGGATGTTTTCACCACCACCACCCTCAAACAGACCCTGTCCCCGTTAGCCACCATGCTCCCTTACTTTCTCCCTTGCTCTGCTGCCACCGCTGCCCAGCACTAGGCAGCCATGAGTCTGTTTTTTATCTCTGTGGATTTTGCCTGTTCTGGACATTTTATATAAATGAAATCATATAATATATGGTCTCATGATTGGCTGCTTTTAAGTTTATGCATGTTGTAGCATGTGTCAATATTTCTTTCAGGGCTGAATAAAATTTCATTGTGTAAATTTAACATCCATTCATCACTTGAGTTGTTTCCCCCTTTTGGCTATTGTGAATAGTACTGCTGTGAACATTCATGTATGAGTTTTTGTGGGAGCAGGTTTTCAGTTCCCTTGGGTTTATAGCTGGGAGTGGAGTTGCCGATCATGTCGTAACTCTGTTTAACCCTTTTGAGAAACTGCCAGACTGTTGAAAGCCTCTTTTCTGATTAAATTGTTTAATTATGACCCAGCAGCCTAAAGGTTAGACTTGAAGGAAGTGCTTATTGCTCCTGGCAACCCCAACTTTCACAGGGATAGTGTGTATAGAACTAAAGGTCTGTTCGAAAAGAGCAGGTTAGCGAGTTAAGATCATCAGAAGGATCCTTTCGCTCCTCTCTTGCTTCTTTTTGGATGAGAAGCCAGAGGAGGCATAACAGTGGTATTTTTAACTGACTCAGAGATCAGTCCGTTTGTTTTCCCATTAATTAGTTTCACCAGGTGAGGGAAATGGACAGTTTGAAGTAGCCCAGAAGTGTTTATTTCGTTATTTAAATGCAGATCAGGAGTTTTTTGGGTAAATCTCTTGTTACTAAATCCGAGATTAGGATTTATTGGGATTCAGAAATCTGTTTACATTTGAGTCTAGAGACAGGATTATATTATTAGGATTCGTGAGGAAGATAGTATTTGTACCCAGTAGTTTTTTTCCTCTTGTAACTTATTCTCCACATTTATTGTTTAACAGAGTATCGATTCCAGTGGTAGGCATTCTCAAACAACTTTAACAGAGGTAAAATAATGTAGGTGCATACAAATGTCAGGATATTTAGAAATAATAACTAAAATGTCATTAAATGTTTCTGAAACAAAGATTATCTTGGAAGTCTAGGGATACAGGGATGTGGGGTTTGTAAATGTCATCAGACTTAGCAGTGATTATGGTGGAGGACAAGGGTTCCCACCTGAATGTACTAGGATTTAGGTTTGCACGGGTACACATTTATACTCAGGTATCCATCACTGCTCCTCTAGCAGCTGTAAACAACCATTTCAGGGCTGATTTTTGCTGGAAAAATAGAGGACCAGAGAAGATAGGAAAAAGGAAGAGATCAACGTCACAACTCTCTTTTTCTTGTATACCCTCTACCTTCCCCAAGATTGAATTGGATTACCTTTGATGTCTTGGTTATAAGTAGGTGAAATGTAATGTTTTTACACCTTATTCTCTGAAATGTAGCATACAGCAGAGACTTTCCATCTGTTAGATAAAATGAAAATAAAGTCTTTATTCCACAGTTAGGAGTAGAAGACTGAAAGCACAGAAACTAATTCTGTAGGTTAATAAGTATAAATAACCAGTAGCCAGCCAGCCTTTTCCTAGTTCAATGGAGGAATTAAGTCCCTGGTCTTGGTGGGTACTAGTTATGCAGGAGGGAAAGTAGGAAAAGAACAATGGCGGTTGTTCTTCATTCTGCCTCTGCACTATTCACGTGTGTAGTAGAGTGATTTATGAGGGTATGCATAACCTTCCTAAAAATCATTGGCCTCAGGACTCTCCTTTCCCTTGCATTTACGCAAGGACAAGGAAAGATATTTATGTTATGTTCATAATTAGTAGGAACATGGGCCTTCATATATGCTGACACTATGATGTGGAGGTTTTGACTCAGTTTATTTCACATGAAGAAATTTTATCCCCAGAATGTTCATCAGAATATCCCAGAGTTCCCATCTAATCAATTACAGTTTGACCAAAACCTTTTCTTGCTTTGCGTACTTGTCTAACATCATTTTTACTTTTCTCCAAACCTACCCCCTATTTTCAAGATTTAGAGAAATCAAAGTTACTTTTCATAATAAAAGAAATTTAAGGATATCTGTTTTATAGCTTTCTCTAATATTTATACTATAACGGCTCTTTCTACTTAAAATAGTAAATCAAGAAGGAAATTTCATAAAGTTTCATTTGTGTTACTTGAATATTTATCAAATGATGACACAAAGGATATTTTACGAACACCAGACCTTAACTGCAATAGTTGTGTGAATCCTGAATGATACTCAAATGTTGACTCAATTAAGTTTTTACTCAAGATATATTAGTAAGTATTAATATAGTGGAAGGCCATGTTTATACTGGTTAAGAATAGAGATTCTGCATGTATTTTAATTTCAGCTCTGCCCTAGTTTCTTCTGTATATTGGGGGTATTTGTAATTTAAAAGATAAACCTGGATTGAAGTACCTACTTCATAATGTATCTGTAAAGATTAAATAGATAAAAACACTTGGAACATTCTTGACACACCGTAAAAGCTCAGAAAATGTTAGTTGTTATTGTTATTTAGTATAAACCTGAGCTGAGAAATAGGTAATAGCTGCTTATGCCGCTGAGTCCTAGACCCTCCTCATAGTAATTTTTAAGAAGACTGTACCTTGTGTGGATCTGATTATTGTGTCCTTCATATTGTGTTTATTGAAATAAACACTTTCTCATATATATGTATGTATGTATGTATAAAAGACTTCTTTGTTATTCCCATTGTCTGTTTTGACATATTAATGTTGGTGCTGAGAAGGAGAGATTTCTAGGCAGGATAAAATGGTGAAAGGTGACTTAAGGAAATTTGTCGTATGTTTTTTAGGGACTAGAGCAGTGGATCTCATACTTACCAGTACTGTGTTAGAAATTAAAACTGAGAATGTCTGGTTTTATAAAAGACAGCTGAATTCTCATATCTGCTTTGATTTATTCTCCTTTGGCTGAGGCATATAAAGGAAATATCTGGAGAATGAAGAAGTATTTTAATAGCCTTTTTAAGTAATTGTGGATATTCTTTATACCAAAATCAATAAGTGGTGATTTCTTAGTAGTTAATTATAATGTCGAATCAGAAATTAATGAATTTTTAAAATTTTTACATTGAAACCTATTGATGTATTTTCCACTAAATGGATCTTACACATGAGTTTGTAATATGCATTGACCTTTTGGAAAATTCTGGTTAAGCTGAATTATGCAGATGTTCAAATGTTGACACATCTGATACAATATTTAAAAAAATCACATTTGCTAATATTGCAGTAAGATATTAGAAGAGTCCTTAAGTATGGAGAAGCTGTCACATTCATGGTGCTGGATGCAAAATTTTAATTTTCACTTGAGAGCTTGAATCTTACTATTAGCATTGAATGCTGTGAGTTGTTTTCCTTGAAATGACAAACATTTTGTTTGTATTCAAGAGTACCTGTTAAATATCTAAATGTGAGTAACCATAGTTTATCATTTATGCTTTCAAATAAAAAAGATGTTCTCTGAAAAAAACATTTATCTGTGACAAAAGATGTACTGATATCTGTCCATAAGTATATGGCTAGATCAACTTGGAACCAAAGCAGTCACACAAGGGCTTTTTTCTTGAAGACAACCATTGTACTTTGGTACGCAGCAGAAATACTTCATGGGAACTTAGCATTTCATCATACAGAGTATGAAAAAGATGTATGCTCAGTGGTAAAAATATTATAAATAATTTTTACTGCTTTGCCAAGGGCATTTCTAAGTGAAAGTGCACTTTCTAGTGTTTAACTGTAAGTGCATGGCAGTGAACAACACCAGTGACTACCAGTACAGTTAGGTGCCACTGACTTTGTTTGTGCTAAAGTGCCAGCAGTTTTATCAACCATTGCTTTTACACCATGCAGATGTCAACACAATGAAAAAGGGATCACACTTTGAGAACCATAGGGCTAGGGCACTCCTCTCTTTCTGAATTATCTAGCCCTCACCTATGTTACTTTTCTTTATTATTTTCTCATAAGCTATTTGTTTACCAGAGTACCTCAGATGATTTTTAAAATGATTCACAGACCCCTTTGAAAATTAATCAAGGTGATGGGCCTTCTCATAAAATATACTTGTATGTTCATGTACACACACAGTGTTGCATAAATTTTGAGTTACCAATACAGAGCTTTTGAAACCACATTAATTACTGCTATCAGGCAGACTTAAATTGAAGTTGTGACAGCTGTCTAATTCACTTAAAAGTAAAATTCCACAGTGTAGCCAATTGTAAAATTGATACTTTTTTTGTGTGTGTGGCTTCAGGTAGACTTATGTGCTAAATATATTGAAATTGCCATTTCATCATACAGAAGAAAATTAGAAACTTTAGGAAACCTGGACTTAAGTTATCTTTGTTATTGATTAGTACGGAACCTTGAGCGAATCTGTTTGGGGGGGTAATTAAAATATTAAAGGTTAATGAAGATTATTATATTCCAAGGGCAGATGTGATAGATAGTGGAATTAGTTTTTCTTGGCATTTTTTCCTGTTTTAGAGAAGACAGTTACTAATAAGAACTTGTTAGAGAAAAATAGGTGGTTATTGAAATCTAAAATTTAGTGTACATATAACACACGTACAGACATATATACGAGGGCTGTCCAGAAAGGATCGTCATGTAATATGAAAAATAGAGGCATTTATGGCTAAGTTTTTTCAGCCCTTGTATATCACACATGATTTGTAATTCAAAAGATAAACCTGGATTGAAAAAGTTTTTACACATGATTGAAGACCATTTTTTGTAATCTTGAAAAGAAGGTAATTCTTTGGGGAGGAAGACAACATTTTGCTTAATTGAGATTCAGTTAGTGTTCTGTATCATCAAAATCAATTGCAAGTATTCATCTGTTGATGCTGATCTGTAATGAGATTTTATGTATTTCATCTTGAAAGATGTCTTTTAACACAAGTGCTGCCAAGTACCGGTACCTATCCATAGCATAAGACTTTAGTTAAGTGGTTTTAGTCATCACATGGAAGGCACTTACAGAATTCTATTAGTCCTCTCTTGATACTTGCCTTTTAGCATCTTATTACATTGCAGAGTAATGAATTCCAAGAGAGGGTTTGGTGGAAGCTTTTCATCTGCACAATTAAATGAATTTTGATATATTTTGCACTAGTGTTGAGGTCTGAAGAACACTGTTAGAACTGTGGCTTGCGCTTGGAAAACATCTAATGCAAATCTGCGAGGGAATGAAGATCTCACTTGTTTTGACATTTGCTTGTAATTCAGGCAACATTAGTCGACAGAATGACTTAACCAAAACATACGTTTCAGTTTAAGTAATTTTCTTTTTTTTTTCTGGCTATATAATTTTAGGTTGAATCATTAAGAAACTGTCAGGTTTGCAGCAAAATCTGATTTATAAAAATGCTGGGGGTGATTCAGAAAAATTTCATTATTGGCTCTGAACTCAAAAAGATCACAATAAAACTATCAGTACTAAGCATTGAACTGCTGGTGGTAGAGTAAGTCAAGGTACTCAGCTTTTATTTCTGACAGCTATTCATGGAACTGACACGAAAGCAATGAAGTTCACCATTGATACCACTGGTTCAATAATACGTAATAGGTTAAAATACTTTACTGCAGAGTAATTGCTCCATAGACTTCAAAGAGCTTAAATTTTCACAAGCTTTGTAAAACCCAACAAAGTCTTTTTTCTGCTCCACCTTTTATTTTATCACCATCAGTTTTTTTTTCTTCAGCTTCTTTGAAAATAGTCTTGCCTATTGTTCCACACAGACTGTTTATAGAAGTTAACTCTTCATTCACTTCAAATTCAGTATTGGCTCCTCAAAAAGGAGCACCTAAGTATTGGCAATACCTGTGAACTCATCAGGAGCCTAGGAAGACCACTCAAAATCATTTGTTTTGTTTTTTAACTGACAATTGATGTTGCTCCCAATGTCCTCAACTCTTCAAGAACTAATTTTACAGAAAGGCCAATAGTCTTAAACAAGTTTATTGTCTTGGGACGTATTTGGTTCGGCTGTTCCAGTCGAACACAATTTAATTAACAATTAGTAAATGGCTTTTCGCACTTGCTAACCAGTTGGAAACGGACTTAGGTTTCAGCCTCATTTTTATTTTTGTGAAGAAATTCTGCTGTGATGAGATTACATTTAAATTTTAATTCTTTTTCTTGACTGTTGCTTTACTGAGAGTTGGGAAAGTTGTGATGAGTGCTTAATTTGGTAATGTGAATATATATTCTTTTAGCACAGCTATAATGTCATAAATACAATGCTTAGTCATTTAATTCAGTAGCAGAATAATCCACATTCCAGTGTCTTAGAGCACGGCATTCACGTTTCACTTTTATTGCTTTGACATGAAAAATAAGTACTTGTAATAAAAGTAAAATAAAATATTGCAGTACAGTAATAAGCACGACACTCAAGACACTGTTGAATTATTATGTAACCGCATCTCTGCAGTTTGTTGTACCCTAAGAAGCAGTGCAAAGCGATGAGAATGTCCCATGTGGTCTCTATTGCAACTACTCTGCCATTGTATCTTGAAAGTGCCTGTAGATAATACATAAACGAATAAAAGTATGTGTTCCAGGAAAACTTTATTTATAGACACTGAAATTTCAGTTTCATATAATCTTTGTGTGTCACAGAGTATTGTTCTTTTTGCCTCTGAACCATTTAAAAATGTAAAAATTACAAAAGCGGGCATTGAGCCAGATTTATCTTCAGATTTTAGTATAGTATTTTCCTCTCTTTTCTGATGTAAACATGACTGTGTAGAAAGATTATCTTATCAGGAGTCAGCAGACCTTCATGCTCCAACCAAAGTTGTGTGACTGGGTCAGTCAGGTAAAATACAGGGTGAGGGCCCAAAATGTCTAGTCGTGGTCAAGGTAGTCCTCACAATGCTTTACATAGACATCTGAGTTTCTAGTGTGTGCCCCAAAATCTTATTTTGTGTACCTCTCTGGTTTACTTGAGCAATGATTCCTGTCAAACAGGAAATGTTTGGGGGGTTTGATCTTTGACGAAGGGAAGCCCTAATGAGCTCACCAGTCACTCTGGCTTTTTTCCTGGAGGCATAGGGGAATTGATCCCAAACAAAAAGCCACAGTCTTACTGGGCTAGAGGAGTGGCGGAAGTCTGGGGTCCCTAAAACAGTTGAAAGTTAAGTCCAGAAGAGCAGTGATCCACATAGATGCTTATCTCAGCATCTGTAGTCAGGTCTTGCTAATGCCATTGACTGACTGCTAAGGTACACATGTGCAAGAGATGATTCTAAGGAAACAATTGGGAAGCTAAAGATCTGAGTGGAGATTTCAGCATCCCCCTAGTACCAGAGAGTCAAAAATTGACATTCAAACTCTGCCAAGTTCGAGGGGCCTTTTGCACCCTGAGTTTTCCTTTGAGACTTGGTCGTGGCCATTTCATAAGATCTAAGGCAAACTAAAATAGACCAGCCCTCAAGAAAATGTGGGTGTCATTTGGTACTGTATTTGCTGCTAAAAGAAAACAGTCCTTTGTGGGGGATGATATCTAGAACTTAAACCATTTTTCATTCAGTGAAATGCTACAGGACATGCTAACAGGATTAATTAACCAAAAATCAAGAAGAAAAGGAAAGGAACAAATCCACAAATAATTCATATATTAGCGTTATCACACGGAGACTTTAAAATAACTTAATATGCTCAAGATTGAGAGGAAGAGATGAAAATTTTATCAGATCTTGAGGCTCTACAATTTACTTTTTTTTTTTTTTTTTTTTTTTTTGTATGTGGGTAGTTCCCTGGCCGGGAATCGAACCCAGGCTGCAGCGCTGACAGCGCCATTGCTGAAGCCTTAAGCCACTATACCACCAGGGAACTCCCTACAATTTATAATATACCATCAAAATTAAGAATTTGGTAGTTGGGTTTACTAGCAAATTTGAACCAGCAGAATAGAGTAGTAAACTAGAAAAAGTTGTAGAAATTATGCTGTGCCGAAAGAGAAAAAAATGGAGGGAAAATACAGAAAGAGACAAAAGAAAGGTTTAACGTGTATAATGGGAGTGTCAGAAGGAAAGGAGATAAAGGTAGAATAAATAATGACCCAAGAATTTTCCAAAACTGAGAAAGATCAAAACACAAATTTAAAAAGCTCTGTGAATTCCAAGCAGGAAAAATACAAATAAGGCCATATTGAGACCCATCATAGACTTAACTGCTAAATATTGAAGAAAAAGATAATGTTAAAATCTGCCAGGGGAAAGAAGTTATTACCTTCAGGGGAGCAATAATAAAGAGTGGTTGATGTATCACCGAAAACTACAGAAGCCAGAAATTAATAAAATGAGCTCTTAAAGTGCTGAAAGAAAGAAAAAGAATGCTGACCTAGAATTCTAAATCCAGTGAGCATATCCTTCAAAAGTGAAGGCAAACTAAAAACAAACTAAACCTGAGAAAATTTATTGATAATAGACCATCACTGAAAGTGTTAAGGGAAGTTCATGTTGACAGAAAATGATCCCAGGTAAAAGCACAGTACTGCAGAAAAAAATAACATAAATGCACATAAATATAAATTAATACTGTTCAAAATAGTAATTATGGCTTGTGGGTTAAAATATGTGGAAACAGTACAGTATGACAACTGTGGAACAAAAGGCTGGGGAGCGTGGTAAATTATTCAAAAGGGTATTTGCTATCTCTAGAGTAACCCAACAAAAGAAAAAATATATAACTAAAAAGCTAATAGAGGAGAAAATGGAACTATAAAAGATAATTGATTACTCCAGAGAAGTGCAAGAAAAGAGAAGGGAATAAAGAACAGATGAGACGAAACAAATGACAGGATGGTAGACTTCAAGTCAACTTTATTGCTAGTTATAGTAGTTATAAAAGGAATAAATAGTCAAGACAAAGCTCAGAAGACCTAACTATATATTGTTTACAAGGGACATTTTAAATTTAAAGGCACAGATGAGTATGTAGAAGAATGGGGAAAATATGTCATGTGCATATTAATTAAAATCTGAGTTGGTGTTTATGTCAGAAAAAGTAGAATGCAAGGCAAGAAGTATCACTAGAAGTAAAGAAGGGCATTGCCTAATGTTAACAGAATAAATTGAACAGGTGGACAAATTAATTTTTTTAGATATTTAATCATGAGTCTAAAACACAAAAAGAAAAGGTTGATGGAACCAAAGGTTAAAGTAGACAAAACCACAACTGTAAATATTAACACACTTTTCTAAGTAACTCATGGTACAAAGGGAAAAATCGGCAAGGGTCTCGAAGATTTAAAACAGGCATGTCCAGTCTGCGGCCCGTGACGGCTTCGAATAGGTCCAACACCAATTCTTAAAACAACAGATTTATTTTGCAACCTTTTTTTTTTTTTTTTAACCTTATCAGCTGTTGTTCATGTTAGAGTGTTTTATGTGTGGCCCAATACAATTCTTCCATTGTGGCCCAGGGAAGCCAAAAAGTTGGACACCACTAATTTAAAACAACATAGTCAACTTGACCTAATTGATACACACAAAACACTTTACCCAAGAACTGTAGGATATACTGTTGACCCCTGAACAATATGGAGGTTGAGATGCAGTAAAAAATCATTGTGTAACTTTTGACTTGCCCCCAAATTTAGCTGCCCTCAATATCCATGGGAATTTGGTTCCAGGGCCCCCTTTGGGTACCACAATCCACTAGATGCTCAGTTCCCCTATATACAATGGGGTGTCCAATTTTTTGGCTTCCCTGGGCCACATTGGATGAAGAAGAATTGTCTTGGGCCACACATAAAATACACTAATGATAGCTGATGAGCTTAAAAAAAAAGTAAAAAAAAAAAATCTCTTAATGTTTTAAAAAGTTTATAAATTTGTGTTGGGCCACATTCAAAACTGTCCTGGGCCACATAGGACCTGTGGGCTGCAGGTTGAACAAGATTGGCGTAGGCCCTTCTTATCTGTGGACTCCCAGCTGTGAATTAAAAATAGTACAGGTATTTATTGGGGGAGGGGGGGCTTTTCAGTGAACCTGAGCAGTTCAAACTCATGTTGTTCAAGGATCAACTGTACATGCTTTTAAAATACATATGGAATATTTACTAAAATAAACCATACACTATACCGTAAAGCAAAAGCTCAATAAATTTGAAAGAAATGATGTATCAGATATGTTCTGACTTAAGTGATGATAAACTAGAAATCAATAGCAGATAACTAGAAGTTTCAGATACTTAGAAATTAAGCAGTGTACTTTTACATATCCTTTTGGCTAAAAGAAGAAATAGCAATGAAAATAATAAAATATGTTGACCAGAATAATAATGAAAATAAAATGTCAAAGCTTGTGTAATTGCAGCTAAATGCAGTGCTTAGAGCAGGCATGTCCAACCTGTTGCCCAGGACAGCTTTGAATGTGTCCCAACACAAATTTTTAAAACATTAAGAGATTGTTTTATGATTTTTTTTTAACCTCATCAGCATCATTAGTGTATATTTTATGAATGGCCCAAGACAATTCTTCCAGTGTGGCCCAGGGAAGCCAAAAGTCTGGACACCACTGGCTTAGAGGAATGTGAGGTCGGACAATTAATTTCACAAACTCATTCTAGAAAAAGTGCTACAAATGTCATTACTGAATATCACTACGGTCACCTACTCTCCTTGGGAAGCTATGCACTGACACCAGTGCCTAGTCCACCTTTCAAAACAGTTTTGGAACTCTTTTGTCTGGAATGGCCATCAGAGCTGTCATCTCGTTAATGACACCTTACCGAGTTGTTTGTACAGTGCTGCCAATGTTAGTGCACTGTGGCAAGTTCCTGAACTTAATTGTCAGATTTTGGGTACAAAGACAGCTCTGAAGGATGTTCCAAAAAGAGTTCTCGAATTGCTTTGATGGATGGACTAGGTTCTGACGTCAGTGCATAACTTCGCAAGGGGAGTACTTCAAAGGTGACTGTAGTTATACTCAGCAGTGAGGTATGTAGTACTTTTTCTAGGATGAGTTCATGAAATTGTCTGAACTGGAATGTATAGCTTTAATGTATATATTAGAAAAAAAGAAAGGTTGAACTTTAAGCTTCTATTTCAAGACAAGAGGAATAAGCAAAGTATAACCAAAACAGTAAAAAGAAAAATATAACAACAATGAGAGCAGAAATCAAATAGGCAGATGTATGATTTTTAGAAATAAACTCTTTGAAAGATTAAATTGATAAACCCCTAGACAGACTAATAATATAAAAAATAGAAAACAAATTACCAATATCAAGAAAGATCCAGGGGGGTTCCCTGGTGGTGTAGTGGCTTGGGGTTTCAGCACTGGCGCTGTCGACACTGTGGCCTGGGTTCAATTCCCAGCTAGGGAAGTACCCACATACCAAAAAAACAAACAACACAAGAAATGAAACAAATAAATGCAATAGTGTAATCCTAGATTGAACTCTGTACTGGAAGAGAAGAAAATATACAAAGGATATAAATGAGACAGTTACTAAAATAGTACACACGTATTCTTTAGGTGAAAGGTTTGTATCAATGTTAAATTCCTTGAAATCTGATAACTTGTACTGTAGTTATAAGAGGATATTCTTAGGGAATATATACTGATGTATTAAGGAATAGAGGAGCAGGATGTATACAATCCAGTCTCAAATGGTTCCAAGAAAAGTAATATATAATTATATATATCTAAGGATAATAAGATATTATAAATAAGTTAATTATTTTATGCACTGATGGTAGAACTGAATTTTGTAACCATCATTTTCCACATTTAAAACTTAATGCCGAGATTAAGAATTGTTCCTATTACAGGGCATTGAATCTAAGCCAGTATTCTACATACTTAATGGAAGGTACAAAGTTAGATGTCATTTTTGGTCTTAGAAAACTCCAAATATCCATGGGAAGTAGGTAATTGATATTTGAAAGCTAATTAAGTTAATGCTAAGTTCCCGTAATAAAAGCAGTTTTGTTGATCATTGTTTTGAATTTCAAGGATGGTCTTATTAAATGTCATATTTGCTAAACCACATAATCACCATTTGTCTCTGTCTTCGTTACTTTTATGTTACTATGATAATGAAAAATATACATGGATTAGTTTTTGTATGTGCGGGGCTTTATTTTTTTATTTCAAACCTTTCTACCTGATAAAGGAATTATATAGCAGTTTTTAACAAGCAATATATAGATTTAATTTGTAAATGGGAAAGAGTAAGGGTATATAGAGATAGTCACTTTTCTTTTTTTTTTTAATGTCTTTTTCAGTTAAGTGGCAGCTAGCAGTATATTTAGTGGTTAAAAAGAAAGAACCAGTGGAGATGATAATGTTATCAGGACATGATTACAAGTTCAATAAGGCAAATAGGGAACACCCCCATGTACCATTTCTACCCACTATCACGGAAGTTAATGGGAAATATATTAGTAAATGGATTTTATTTGCTCATTCATGTGGAGAATATTTTCTTCCATCTAAGTTAGTTTATAGACTTTTAGTTTAATGCCCCATGGTGAACATAATAATGCATTAACATTTAGTAAATATGTGGCACCTTTTAAATTTTGGTTTTTTTAATCAGAAAATAGACGTAGTAGTTGCTAAAATTCTTGAGATTGCTCATAATAAATATTCCAAGGAAGTATGCGAAGCTTAATCACTTACTGACAGCTGCTTTTTATTTAACTTTACTTTCTTCATTAGCCACTGCTTCTTAATGATGTTATTTTGGCTTTCTACTACTAAATGCAAGACTTAACTTAGAGAGTAAGCCAGACACAAAGGTGCTGTCCCTAAAACCTATTAGGTTTCTTGGGCTCTGCGGCTTCAACTTGGCCCCACTGGAGAGCAGCGGAGAACCACATGTCCCTGTCAGCAGCCAGAGGAACGTCATCAAGAACTAGCCACAGTGGACACAGAGAAGCCAAAGAACATAGAATTACCTTCTGTTAGCCATTAGGACACACTAGGGTTTCTGGTAGTTTGCTGCCTGTGTGACTTTTCTGATCTTCGAAATATGGGCGTGACTCTTTTTTAAGGATTATTATTTTATGGATAAATTTTAGAAAACTGACCATTTTATTCATTGTTTATTAGTACGAGGATGTCGTCCAGGAAAGATTGTGCAGATGACTGAAGCAGAAGTTCGGGGCTTATGTATAAAGTCTCGGGAGATCTTTCTCAGCCAGCCTATTCTTTTGGAATTGGAAGCACCCCTGAAAATTTGTGGTATGTAAATGAGTAAAGTTGGAAATAAATCTCTTTTGAATCCCAGTTTTCCTCCCATATTTACATTGAAAATGATCTTGAGAAAACATTTTTAAAATTTTGTATAAAAGAAAAGATTAATAGGTTTTATTATGTAAAAATTTAAACTTTCACAAAATAAATTAAAATATTTGCTACATATGACATAAAAAGATTGCTATTCATAATATGAATAATACAATAGAAAAAATTTTTTGAATTGAGACATCTTAAAGAAATTAAAATCACCAATAAATGTAAGATCTTTAGCTTCACTAGTAATGAGGGAAATACAGTTTTAAAAACTAATCCTGAATGCTAATCGACTTGGGGAAAAAATCTCAAAAATTGATACCCAGTGTTGTCAAGGGTTTGGAGAAATAAGTGTCAATCTACTGATTAGAAAAAAACATACAGAATTTTGGGTATCAGTATGGCAATATGTATAGTATTCTAACTTTGTTGTGATCATTTTGATTTATTTTGAAAATGATAAAACTTTACAGTTCTTTCAAGTCTTATAGTGGCTTTTGGTCAAAAACTTAGGATCTTAAGTGGTCCTATTTTTCTATAGTCACATAAACAGCAAGAAGTGGTATAAATAATGTATTGTACTGGCTTTTGGTTTAATAATGCAGCTTTTATTCTATAGTGGCTGTCAGTGTTTATGACATAGCTTTATGGACTTAATCATCAGCTTTTGCTCAATTAAAGCTTATTTGCATATGCAAAAATTTTGTTCTCCTGAATGTTTCTTAGTGATCCACAGTTACACAATGTAACCTGCAGATGCTTAATGTGCTCCTTAAATAGTTTTTTTTCTTTTTCTTCATGTGGTTTATGAAGTCATTTGCTTGGTGCTTCTTTTTACAGTGCCTAGCAAATAAGAACTATTTGCTAAGTAAATGTTTGTTGAAAAAGTTAGCTTATATTATCACCTAGGTAGTAGTTTGGAATTTTTGTGGAAATGATCTGTCCCTTCAATTAATTTAAATGAAGCAAATGTAGTTACTTGTAAATCATCTTTAAAATAATTCAAATTCTCAACAAGGTACTCTTTAAAATGCTTTAATATGTAGAAAATAATTAATAATGAATAATAATGAATAATAGAGATAATTGGAAGGTAATAAAAATTAATTATACTAAGTATTTCTAAGTTCTTGCTATTTTTCTCACTACTTATAACAAACTGACCTAAGTTAAACTACAGATGTAAGAGTAACTGTATTCTTTATTGTTGTATAACAGATTACCCCAAAAGTTTGTCTTAAAAAACATTAATTTATCATCTCACACTTCCTCTGGATTAGGAATTTGGGCACAGCTTATCTGGTTTCTGGGTCACCTAGTCATCTCAAGGCTCAACTGTGAAAGGACCTAGTTCCTTACGGGCTGTTGGACTGAGGGCCTCAGTTCCTAATGAGCTGTTGGCCAGAGGCCTCCTTCATTTCTTTGCCATATGTGTTCCACATGAGCATAAGATGGAAGTCACAGTCTTTTGTAACCTAACCTCAGAAGTTAACAGCCCGTCTCACTTTTTGCTCTGTCTTCTTTTTTAGAAGCAAGTCACTAACTACAGCACATATTCAAGGGAAGAGGATTACACAGGGTGTAAACATGGGGAATCATTTCATAGAAGCTACTTTTACCACAGCAACCAAATATTCTAAAACTGACTTTATCTGTTTTTAGGAGATATTCATGGACAGTATACAGATTTACTGCGATTATTTGAATATGGAGGTTTCCCACCAGAAGCCAACTATCTTTTCTTAGGAGATTATGTGGACAGAGGAAAGCAGTCTTTGGAAACCATTTGTTTGCTATTGGCTTATAAAATCAAATATCCAGAGAACTTCTTTCTCTTAAGAGGAAACCATGAGTGTGCTAGCATCAATCGCATTTACGGATTCTATGATGAATGTAAGTAAAAATAAAAACCTGATTTTTTTTTTTTTTTTTTTTTTTTTGGTAGTATGTAGGTAGTTCCGTGGCTGGGAATCGAACCCAGGCCGCAGCGTTGACATTGCCAATGCCGAAGCCTTAAGCCACTACACCACCAGGGAACTCCCTGATTTTCATTAATGGAAAAATTCCCTAATAATTTTCCATTTCAGAAGCATGCCTTCGCGTCAGGTTTTTGAAAATGAGATCTATCAACCATAGCCCAAGAAGAGAGCCTTTCATGGAAGAGGAACCTGGAACTAGGAAATGATACTAATTTGATTCCTTGGGCTCTCTTTTGTCATGTTGTTTCAGGTTTATTGTAGTTTATTCAGCTGAAAGGCCCTCTTGTAATTAGTTTACATATAAAATATACAGAGGAGTAGAGGTTACTATAGACAGTAGCCTCTTGTTTTCTAGTGTCCATTAAGATTTTAGCTCTCAGCAGTCTTATGACAGACACTCTTATTGGCCCTGTGTCACAAGAAATAGATGTTCTATGAAATTATTTAAAAGTTGAAATTTACTATTAGAATTTTACTCTGTGCTTATAAACCTGGAAAAATAAGGATACTGATTACTCTGGGGTATACTTATTTTCTTGTACTCCTTTTCATCAGTAAGAAATCACTGATTTGCTGTTGTGTGGTAGTGCTTGCAAGTATCATTACTGACTTATTCTGCTACATTTTAACTTGGTCTTTTGTTTTTGTTAAGAATATGGGAGTGAACATGTATTTGGTGAATTATGATTTAGAACCAATTACAATGATTTTCAAATTAAATGTATTGATTTTTAGTGCTAAATTCTCTTTTCTCTTATTCTTAAATATGGTAGCATCTTATTCCCACTCCTTCTCCTTGATTTATGTAATCATTTATTTGACAAATATATGAGGAAGTGTTATGTGCCTGGCATGATGGTAAACACTTGGAATACAGCAGTGCGTAAGACACATGATCTCTATTCTCATGAAGCTTACATTCTAATGAGAATGATTCTTTATTTGAATTTATATTGCATTTTTATTACTGAGGTGTAGTATATGGTTTCAGTTGTTTAAATCAGACCAGTGGCCAGAAAGTGAACTTCTTGTAGTACATTAAACTATAACCACTTTTTAAAGCTACATTAGGAATAGACATACATTATTAAAGGATAAAATATGGGCTTGAATAGCCCCAGGATAGAAATGACATCAAATGAAATAATGTATGTAAAAATACCTGTAAACACTGCTTTGAATTACTCATTGACAGGCAGGTTACCGCATAAACTCGTAGGAAATTAGTTCATTTGTCTTGCATCCTTTTCCTGGGTTAGTTGTTGCAATTTATTTTCAATTCAGAAAAGTCAAGTAACTCAGAAAGGTGAGCATACACTTGAGATTGTCTTTGTTGTAGCTCTTTATGTTAGTCTACAGGAAAATTATAGCCTTTGTGTCTATTTACAATTGCTATAGTGCCCAGTTGTAATTCACTCAAAAGTGAATACGAATTAAGCATTTGAGAATTCTTTTCTGGCAGTAAGTTTATTCTGTGTTACTCAGTGAGTTAGAGTTAAAAAGGACAGTGTCCAGAGGCACTCCTTTCACTTCTGCTTACTTACTTGGCTAGGTATTTAACCAGTGTACATGTTTAATGGAAAAAATAAATAGTCTGTTAGACTATTTCAAAGTTGCTATATTATAGTGATCTTAAAACACAGAAGTGTTTGATGTATTTGTTTCATAGAACAATCTTTGAAGTCTTTGTAATTTTATTGAAAGTTGTGAATGTTTTTATATTTATTGCCTTTTTAAAAGTATACAAGTAACATTTCATTATAGAAAAAACACAGTGCTAGATAAATACAAAGGAGAAAATAAAAATTATAATCTGTGGCTAATGAGAACAGTTTTAGATTTATTTATTCTAGTTCCCTTTTTTTTTTAATAGGCAAACGAAGGTTTAATATTAAATTGTGGAAGACCTTCACTGACTGTTTCAACTGTCTGCCTATAGCTGCCATTGTGGATGAGAAGATCTTCTGTTGTCACGGAGGTAAACTAGTAAATTTACCTTATGGGTTCTTATTCTTCTATTATTTAGAAAAGCCCTATAATAATTAAGCTGCTATCAGAAAACAAAGCACTGTTGTGTGAAAACTCAAGTGATGAAAACTCAAGTGATTAAAACTTAAATATGGCTAAAATGTCTTACTAACTCTAAATTTATTATTATTTATACATAATACATATGAAAATTTAGTACTTGTCTTTAAAGAATTTCACATATAAGGATGATAACCAGAGTTTTGCTTGAAAAAAATATCTTCTTTTGCCTCCGTTTTGACAGAAAGGTACCTCTACTATCAGTAAAATTGAGAGGATCATTATCATCTTCTTGCCTTTCATCAGAATTGAGATATAATGTAATATTCCCAACATGCCAAGAGTTCTAGGCTTTATGTAATATGTCTACCTTAGTTGTAAAGATAATTTTTGGTAAAATAGGTTATTCTGTATACCTTGTTAAATAAGCTTGAATATATGAAAGTTTATTTGAAAAACTAACGTGTCTAGCACTTGGCTAGATGCTGTGAAGATATATAGATAGTATATGATCTGACTAGCTTGAGAAATTTAAAAACCTATTGATAAAATGTACGAGGGCTGTCCAGAAAAAATCCAGGCATAAATGCCTCTATTTTTCATATTACATAGTTGGATATTTTCCAGATAGCCCTCATAAATATATTCAAAACAGATTGAGTAATGAAAGGAATTTAGGGAGTTCCCTGGTGGTGTAGTGGCTTAAGGCTTCGGCGCTGGTACTGTCAGCGCTGCGGACTGGGTTCAATTCCCAGCCAGAGAGCTACCCACATACCAAAAAGCAAAAAAAAAAAAAAGAAAGGAATTTAATTATGTTAGAGTACTTGTAGAAACAGTAATTATGAGAAGTCAGGAAAGGGAGAGAATTGTTGAGTGAATGTTGGATGAAGGGATGGGTTTTGGAGAATAGACAGACTTTAGAGAGGTGAAAGGGATTTGAAACAGGTTTCGTTTTTTGTTTTTTGGTTTTTTTGTTTGTTTGTTTGTTTTGTATTTGGGTAGTCCCCTGGCTGGGAATCGAACCCAGGCCACAGCATTGATAGCGTCAGCCCTGAAGCCTTAAGCCACTACACCACCAGGGAACTCCTTGTTTTGTTTTTTTGTGTTTAATTCAAAGAATGTGTGAGGACTGGCCTGACTAGAATATCAAGTACATGTTGGGGAATGATGAGATCAGATTATAGAGATTTGAATACTGAGCAAAGGAATTTATTGAGGTTTAATAGCCAGATTGAGCTTTTATACAGGGAAGTAATTTATTGACAGTACTGTAAGAAAATTAGTTTTCCATCAGTATGTGGGAAGAATTAAAGTGGGAAAAAGCTAAAAAGACAGATGGCACCTGTCTAGGCCTGAGGTAATAAGTGGTTTATTCTCTGATAGAACATAATTCATTAAATTAATTGAAACATATTTTAAGTAGATACTAAACATTTAAGAAATTGTAGGTCTTGAACATTAGTTTAGCTAAAATGTAGCAGTATAGAATATTTAGTTTCATTCTTTGTGGTGATACTTGGATTGTCTGCCAAAGAGAAAAACACTAGCTTTTATCTGTCTACTACTGCTTTTAAAGAGTCCAAAGTATTCTTGTATACTTTTTCTTGTATATCATTCTAATCAGCAATTGTGCTTTTTATGAAGATAATGAGCATGTTGGAGTGCATTATAGGAAGGCATAATGGGACAGAGTGAGTCACTTTAACTTGGAAGTAAACATGTTTAACAGTAGGTGATAAGCAGTAGCAGAAGTGGTAGAAAGGATTAGAACATAGGATTATGTTCCTGTGAAGGGCAGTGAATGATTGGGAAGAAAGAAAAGTGGTAGGAATTCATGGTGAAGACCTAATCATAATCCTCTTAGATCAAAGTGAGGATACTATTGAATAACTCAGTATCTTAAAAGGAACACTTTAATATTGTTAATTTCACATAGTGAACCTACTTTGATTAAATGTGGTTTTACATGAGTAAAAAGCTTTTAAATGTCAGTACTATGACTTTTTTTATTTTTATTTTTTTAATAGGACTGTCACCAGACCTGCAGTCTATGGAGCAGATTCGGAGAATTATGAGACCCACTGATGTCCCTGATACAGGTTAAGTATATAGAGAAGTTTACTTCATTGTTTTATATAAAATGTTGGCCTATTTGAATTAACGGATACAACTCAGGAACAGGTAAGCGGGTTCGGAGAATTATGAGACCCACTGATGTCCCTGATACAGGTTAAGTATATAGAGAAGTTTACTTCATTGTTTTATATAAAATGTTGGCCTATTTGAATTAACGGATACAATTCAGGAACAGGTAAGTGGGAAGAGGTACCTAAGGCAAGGGATGGAGTAGGGGTTGGTTGATGAACAGCTTCCACACCCTTTGGTATCAATGTGTTCATCGACCTGGAAGCTCCCCAAATCTAATTGTTCAAAAGTTTTTATAAAATTCTTTTTCCAGCCACCACTTCCCTATAGGTGGTGGGAACAGGGTGGGAGGTTTGCAGTTTCAAACTTCTAATCTTGTGTTTGGACTTTTTGTTGACTGGCTCCCATCCTGAAACTGTCTAGGGATCTGTGAATCACTTCATTAGTGTAAACTCAGATGTGATGGAGAGGAACTTCTTATGAATAACAAAAGACACTTTTTTTTTTTAATGTGAGTAGTTCACTGGCTGGGAATCGAACCCAGGCCACAGCATTGACAGCGCCAAAGCCTAGCCACTACACCACCAGAGAACTCCCACAAAAGACATTTCAAGGATTTTAGGAGCTCACTGCCAGGAATAAGAACCAAGACCAAATATGTTTTTGTGATACCAATATCATTTTATTAAAAGCATTAACATAAGCAAAATTGCTCTTTTCCTTAGTCTCTACAAGACTTTAAAAACAAACTTACATTAGATTGTCCCATTATTTGTGTAATCAGACCCATCCTTATGTCTTGTATTCATCAGTTTTCCACAGATTTGAATATCTTCAAAGTGAGGATTGCCTAGAGTTGCCACAGGGTCTAGAAATCCTTTTATGTTATAGGAACATCATATACACACACACACATATATATATGAAAAAAACAAAGGTCTTTTAGCTTACTGATAAAGTTTACTGATGATTTTGTAAATAATGTGATGAACTGGTTATTCGTCAAATATGGTTGGGCTGGTTGGTTACTATTATTAGTAATAGTAATTAGTAATAATAAGGAGTTCCCTGGTGGTGTAGTAGCTTAAGGCTTCAGCGCTGGCATTGTCAATGCTGCGGCCTCGGTTCGATTCCCAGTCAGGGAACTACCCACATACAAATAAATAAATAAATAAAACACAAAGATGGCTAAATTAAAATAATAATAATAAGAAGAAGAAGTAGTTCATTTCCCACACTTAGATCCAAAGATTCTATAGGAAGATGAGCATTAAAAAAAAAATAGTCATTGGGGAGGCCGGTTAGCTCAGTTGGCTAAGAGCGTGGTGCTAAAAAAACAGTCATGGACCAGAGCCTGCACAAAACATGCCTAAATCTTTAAATTGTTCTGTTAAGAAAATACATTGTTTCTTGTTTTCACATGTATTTGGACTGTTTTGCTCAGTGTACTGAAAGCCTAGTAATACTACTCAAAATGCTACTTATGAAGACACATCCAGCCATCATAAACAGTTGTATAGATCCTCTGTTGTCAGTAAGCTACTAACATTGCATATGGTAATAAATTGTCTCATAACTTACTCATGTAAGTAATAACTTAATTTGTATTGATTATAAAAGGCAAAACATACATTTAACTATATTTTTATTATAATTCTAGAATACATTTGACTAAATTTAACAAACTAATACTTAAGTAATAGGTCATTTATTTAAAATGCTAAAATGCAGTTTTTTTTGTTTTTTTTGTTTTGTTTTTTTTTACTTTTTGGTATATGGGTAGCTCCCTGGCTGGGAATCGAACCCAGGCCGCAGCACTGACAGCGCCGGTGCCCAAGCCTTAAGCCACTACACCATCAGGGAACTCCCAAAATGCAGTTTTTTAAAATAAGATATGATATGTATTTCAAGTTATTACCGCTCCAGAGTTTCTGTTAATGGTATTAAGTCAGTTTTAAAGGTAACAATGTTAGGTTTCTCTTTTCAGTATATTTTAGTGGGAATTTTCTGAGATGCTGAAAATGGTCCTTTAAGCTTGGTAATCTAAAGAAATTTAGTCTAGGGAGTTCTCTGGTGGTGCAGTGGCTTAAGGCTCCGGTGCTATCAGTGCTGCGGCCTGGGTTCGACTCCCATGTAGAGAGCTACCCACATACAAAAAAAAAAAAAAAAGAGAGAAGAAATTTAGTCTATAAATTAACTCATTTTTTGAAACAATACCCTAATGATTGTGATGCTTGTTTATTAGCAATTGAATTATAGAACTTTGAACCTTGACTCTGAGATTCTTAACTTTGATTCCATTAAGGTTGAGTACTGCCAGATTGTTGTTGCTAACATCATTTAATTTTGTATGCATACAGACTATTGTATTGTCCAAATGATTACAAAAGCAACTGCATTCTAGTCTTATTGTCACATTAAAATTATAGATTAATATCTTGGCCTCCTGCTCACTGCTTCACCTTTGGAAACAGACTGGAAGTATGACCAGTTAGAGCACTGATGGGGGTGGGAGTGGGGATGTGTGTGTTTTAAATCAGCTTGAGATCCTTTAGAAATCAGGAAGAGCTTGTAAATTGAGACTATCTCCATGAATTTTATGTTGGTGCATTTCTTAAAACAACAATAGCAGGTGCTTAGTAAATGTTAGAAATTAAGTGTACATTGCCACCAAGTCTTTAGACGTTTTTGATAATTCCTCTGTCAAGACAAACTATTCTGTGACCCAAAATGAAAATCTCCTTTCCTGATAAGCTATATCATGAACTTGATAGATTATCAAAAAAAAATTTTTTTCCCCATAGCACCGATTAAATTCCCTTAGCACAGTAGTTCTTGGAAATGTACTTAATATTACCATCTCAGCATCCATCCCCTCTTAATCTCACTACACTTTGACTTTTACCCATTCTTTTCCCTTCAGCCATCAAGAAACTGCTTTCATTAGGTCTGATGACCTAATAATCGTTAAGTGCCACATTTTTGGTTTTCAGCCTACTTCATTTGTTCATTGCACTTGAAACTTGACTAGAAGTTTTCTACTTCTAGGTAATTCTTACCCCTTCAGGAGATCTCTGCTATTCTAATCTCTCCATTTATTTTGACCATTTTTTCTCAGTATGTTTTGCTTGTTCCCCCTCCTCTACCTACTTGCTAAATGTTTGATTCCTCAGAATTCATTTACTGGTCTTCTCACTTTTCATTCCCAAGGTGGTCTGAGTCCTTTTTAAGATTTACACTACTGTTAGGTATGAAAAAGATACCCAGATAAGTATTTTTAGCCCTGACCTCTTTTCTTAAGCCTGAAACATTACTAAAAGCCAAGGATCTGATCTGATTTTGTTCCTTTATACTTTACTTTACTTTAAATTCTCCAGGCCTTTGTAGAAGATGTTTTCTTCCTTCACATTGATCTATATACATAAATACAGTTCCAATGAAATTTCAGTTGGGTTTATGGAATTATACAAACTGATTCAGAAATTTCTATGTGGAAGAACAGAGGATTGAAAGTAACAAAGAAGATCCTGAAGGAAAAAAAAGATATTAAATGGGTATACTAGCCCTACCACATATAAATATTTAAGAGCTCTAATGTGTTGTTGGCTCAGAGATGAATAAAATAGGTTAATGGAGTAGATTGCAGCACCCAGAAACACAGGGTAGGTAGCTGTATAAGGAAAGGATGAACTAGTGTAAGGAAAGGATGAACTATTCAGGAAATGCTGCTGGGTCATTGATTATCCATATAGAGAAACCGCATACAAAAAATGAACCACCTTTTCATGTGGGAAGGGTTGGAAAGCACTACCTGAGGAAGCCAGGCAATATTATATTGGTGTATGCTTTAACATAGCATAGGTAGGTTCAATAAACTGAGATACTAAGGGACAAGAGATTATTACTGTTTATTAAAGGGTAAGAAGACAGGAGAAGAAACATAATACAGATATACTTTATAAATTTTGTTTTTTCATTGCTGTGTTTTTATTCTTTAAAGGTTTGCTCTGTGATTTGCTGTGGTCTGACCCAGATAAGGATGTGCAAGGCTGGGGAGAAAATGATCGTGGCGTTTCCTTCACTTTTGGAGCTGATGTAGTCAGTAAATTTCTGAATCGTCATGATTTAGACTTGATTTGTCGAGCTCATCAGGTATGAAACATAAAACTTTCGAATATTTTAATATTTATTAACTTCACACAGGTTCGGTCCTCTTATTTTTAAGGAAACTGAGAGGTGAAGTCTATATCTTGTTTTCACAATTGATTTGTTAACCCTTTCTCACCCTCTAAGAGGAAATATTTAAGAAGAATATATTTTTGCAGGGCACTGCAACTCTAGCAGATTTTTCAGTGCTTTTCTGAAGCTTTCTAGAAATATTTGATCCCATTGTAATGTGTTTACATATTATAGATAACAGTCAAGTGAATTGTGTGAGTTTTTGGTAAGAACAAATCACACTGTGAAAAGCCATTTTTGAGAAAGTTAGGGAAATTCAATTATAGACTGGATATTAGATATTAAGGAGTCATTGTTAATTATTTTAGCTGTGATGATGATATTATGTAAGAAGTATGTCCATATCAGAAATGCATACTCAGGTATGTAGAGGTAAGATAACATGTCTAGGATTTGCTTTAAAATACATCAGCAAAGAAAAAATGGGGATAAGTGAAAGAAATGTAGCAAAATCCTGGTAGTTAATGAATTGGGGTGATTAGTAAATGGGAGTTTATTGAGCTCTCTGTTTTTGTACATATTTGAAGTTGCATTATAAAAATACAAAATTTAGGTTTTTAGGGGGAGGGTCCAAAAAAACCTGGAATTATCTTCTGGAGGGAGGGGCCAAGTACAGGCTTCCCTTGCTAGGTGAGTGTTTTAGGAACCCCAGTGCATCAGTGTACTAGCTGGCATTGATCTAAGAGGCTGTGTTTGGCTTCAGTGAATTATTTTTGAAGACTCTTTCAGTGTGTTTGCCCATTTCATGATGGGTGATTTACATGAACAACGTGGCGTAACAGTGCACCTGCCCACACTACGCTGAGTGTTCATTAGTTTTTGATCAAAAACAGCATGGCCCCGGTACCCCACCCTCCCTATTCACTTGATCTCACCCCAAACAACTTTTGTTTCCTTAATGAAAAGCATCCTCAAAGGGAAATGTTTTGTCAATGTAGAAGAAATGAAACAAAAAAGTGGCAGAAGTACTGAAAGGCATCAAAATTGACGAGTTCAAAAACTGTTTTGAGCAGTGAAAAAAGTGTCTCAATAGGTGTATTGCATCAAATGGAGAGTATTTTGAAGGTGACTGAAGTTTAAACATGTAAAAATAAACACACAGTTTATTATAAATAAATTTTGGGGTTTTTGGGTCTTCCCTTGGATTTGTTTCTTTATGTCCTTTACCACTAGATTGTATACTTTTTAAGAAGAGGATTTTGACTTGTTGATCTTTGAATATTCATTGCCTTGTAAACTTATTGACATATAATAGCATGCATTTAGTGTTTGTTGAATAAAACAATTAAAAGCTTATTTTAACTATTTAATGTATTAGGTCCTCATGTTCTCTAAAACATAACTGGAATGAAATACATTTAATTATTAAAAATCTTGGGCTACTTTTGAAAAGTACTAAAAGTATTTAAAATTTGTAAATACAGTATTTTTAAAGATTCCTTGTGAGAGTTCCCTGGTGGTATAGTGGCTAGGCTTTGGCGCTGTCAACACCGCAGCCTGGGTTTGATTCCCAGCCAGGGAACTACCCACATTTAAAAAAAAAAAAAATCCTTGTTATTTCTTTTTCAAAGCTAAATTTATTAAATACATGCTATTCCACAATACTTCCGTTTCCTCTGGGGCTTTACACCCCATGACACCTGACTTCTGTCTCTTTGTGATCCTATATGATAAACATAGGTGACTGGCTTCTCATTTCCTGTACATTTTTATATCACATGCCTTTTTCGTAGCAGAATTTCCTGGTTCATTTAAATGAAATTATGTTCCCAAATTCTTTGCTTTTGGCAGAGTTATGTTTTAATCAGTAAATACTATGTTTATAATTGGGATGATTAAGATACGTCTTCCATTAGATAAGAGGGCAGAAATGCTAAGTTTCCCAATAAAATATCCACTGATAACTCAGTTTTATTCAGCTTTATGAGGGCCATCCGGAAAGTATCCAGTCATGTAATATGAAAAATAGAGGCATTTATGGCTGAATTTTTCCTGGACAGCCCTCATAGATCTCCATTCACTGTTTTTGGTTTTGTTTTTAAAGATGATGATTTTTAAAAATCAGGTTACAGAACTACCTTAGTTTGTTTGGTCTTTTTCCAGATACCTCCAAAATTCTGTTTTGTTTATTTTTCAAATTGTTTTGTTTTGAGCAGCAAATTATCCTCAGCTCCCAAGATTATCATTCATTGTCAATGGTTTAACACAGATTCATTGTGAGAATTATAATAATTTCATGAGCCAGTACAATACAGGATTATGTCTCATAATGAAGAAATTACAGATTCCAAAGCAGTGATACACAGGGGTGCCAAAAAAATTTATGCACATTTTAAGTGATGTTACCTATTACTTTTCTAAGTTGAATTGAAGTACAGTAGCAATGTGTAGTGTGATGTTCACTCAAAAAATGGCATTAATCAAATGAATGCTAGCATCACCATGTGACAGGCAGGACAGTCAAATGGAAGCATAGTTGTCATTTGAGGAGCACAAGACCATTTTGAAGTGTATGAAATTTGAGGACTTTGTGGAAGTATGACAACAGTAGAGGTGTGAGTATGCAGTAGAACCTCCAACACGCCTAACAATTGCATGCATTTAATATAAGTTTGAGACACATGGTACTGTGTATGATGTGCACAAGGGAAGATCTGGGAGGCCTCACATGGCAAAGTTGTTCAGGCAGTAGTTGGCCATAATCAGAAGTGTCTGGAAGCTGATGGTAACCACTTTGAGCACCTTCTTTAATTGCGTAAGTCAAATGTGACTTATATTCATCTATTGTTGCTGGCATATATTGAGTATTACAATTTTAATGCATTTTTTCCTTTCTTAAAATGTGTATACTTTTTTTGGGCAACCTTCATATTACACTTTTTTTTTCAGGTAAGGGGAAATAAAAGGAATTAACTCCAAACTTAATTGAGTTGTATCTTTATCTAAGTTGGTACTTGGGCTCCAACTCCAGTTTAGGTGATTTGGCTTAGCTGAGGAGAGCTGACCAACAAGCAGGGAAAATATTGTAAGTCCCTCATTGCTAGAGCATGTTGCCAATCAGTGA
Source organism: Lyroderma lyra (assembly GCA_004026885.1). Classification (NCBI taxonomy): domain Eukaryota; kingdom Metazoa; phylum Chordata; class Mammalia; order Chiroptera; family Megadermatidae; genus Lyroderma; species Lyroderma lyra. Next base: position 101,449 of record PVJL010000624.1, on the reverse strand, counting down.
TGGAGCCAGTGTTGACAGCAAGATGATCTCCTTTGTGGGGGATGCTGCACAACTTTCTCCCCTGTGGGTAAGCCTTTTAGCATGGAGGAGCTAATGTCCCAAAGCTTTTCAAAGAGCTATCTAGGCCACCAGTCAGTCTCCTTGCTCAGAGGGAAAGGCTCCCACTGCCCTCACAAACTGTATTTATAGTTTAAATGCTTCCTTGCCATAGTTGCTCTACGTATTTTATTTGTTAAGTGTCCAGCAGCACCCCTGAGCAGCTGGGCTACTGAGTCCATATCAACAACAGATAAAATCATGACATCTTGATACAACTTACTTCACTCTTATGTCAAAAAACTTTAGTCTTAAAAACAACTTCATTATTTTCATAAACAAGTGGGTTTCAAATCCTATCAAACCAATATACAACACATCTCTAAAGTTAAGAGGCTTAGGAGAAACAACACAAACTTTAATATTTTCTATAGAGAAAAAAATCTGTTCTTTCAGTAAATGTGAGAATGAATGAACAAGTGAATAAGGAAACTAAGACCTAAAAGGAGGTACTGCATGCTAAGCACCATGCAGAGCTTGGTGTAGATAAAGTGGCCAAGGTCTTAACAAAAATGGTTAACATCTAAACTCTGTCATGACATAAATAAAACAAGGGCATGTACCTGATACTACGGTTGGAATTATTTAAAAATATAAATGATTTTGGTGGTTTTTTATATTAGCAAGTATTGTAGCATAATTTTTGCTTAATCAAAGGATACCTAAAAGACTTAGAAAGTATTCTTGTCTACTATAAAGAAATATAAAATGTTCATGTGATGTTGCCTGCCTCTGAAATTTGTAGAGCTAAGAAACAATAAATTGTTTAACTTAGGAATTTATAATAGATTCTAGAAAACATGTTAAATCATTAAGGAAAAGAATTATATAAAAACTTTTATCTCTGGCACCTAAGTTTTAGGAGCATGACCTGTGTAAATTAAGCTCAATTTAGTAGAGTTTTCAGTGTGTAGCTACATAATACAGTAGACTCTCCATTAACTGGAACTCAAGCAACGGCACTCTTAAGTGACCAGCAAAAACAAATCTTGCAGTTGCATGAGGTCCAGTTAACAGAGAGTCTACTTACTTATTTGGCATCTACCAATCCCTGTGGATGCTGGTTAACTGAGAGTCTACTGTACTAATACAAAATTTTTTAAAGTGGAGCAAGAAACACGTCCTTACCATAATCTTGTCTTTTATTGTCTGGTTATTCATTGAATTAAGAATTCTAGAGTTGGATTATAATGCCATCATCTAAGAAGTGCTTAGTGTCCTACCTAGCTCCCTGTAGACACTGTACCTATTAGCGTTAGCCTTGGAAATGGTATGATTTTTAAACTTTTTAATCATAAATTTATTATGATTTCATCTAAGCTAAATCCTTGCCATTATAGAAAAGACAAACCAATTTTAATATTCTAAGGCAAGTTTAAGAATAAAAATCAAACAGGGTGGGATTTTTTAGGGGTTTGTTACATTAATCTCAATGAGTATAGATTGTTGAGAATTATTTATAAATGTTTTTTCTTTTGGCATCTACTTTTACAGGTGGTGGAAGATGGATATGAATTTTTTGCTAAACGACAATTGGTAACCCTATTTTCAGCCCCAAATTACTGTGGTGAATTTGATAATGCTGGTGGAATGATGAGTGTGGATGAAACTTTGATGTGTTCATTTCAGGTATAATATGAATATTAATTTATAATAATTAGAAATCTAATTAAAACTGTTGTCAGAAGAATTTTTTTTAGATTTATGCTCTTTCCTTGAGCAGGTGTAGAATATTGGTATTAATAAATTATTCTCACCCATAGACTTGATAGAAGTTTCTAATTTCATTCAAAATGCTTCTGGCCTTTTTTTATATACATTAATATCAGATATTAGAGTTTTAAGGAACCTAAGTTCTATCACTTGTTCTTAATGCAGATTTTTAAATTGTTAAATCTCTGTGACTCCTTGGATAGAGGCTTACATACTAAAAGAATGTGAATTGAATGAATAATTTAGATTTTGTTTTCTTTTGCAAATGAATGGGTAGGACAGATGTCGAGGAGAAAGATTATAAGTATTAATATGTTACAGACTAAGAAGAAAAAGTAGACTACCTAAAAAAAACTTTTCCAAATAATTTCAGAGTACCCATTTATAAATATAGAAACATTTACATTTTAAAGAGACCAACAGTAGCTTTTGTGTGCTACTTAAAATCATTCGTGTTCATGGATCAAAACAATTTCAATACTTTGTTTTTGCAAAGGTTATTTTATATCCCTTACATGTACACACTGTCTCTTTTTAAATGTAGAGAAGCTTTCCCATTCCTCTTTGTTGTATTTGTATCTGCAGGTATAAAAGGGTGGTAAATGGTTGGTTTCTCCTCTTTTATGATTTAAGGATAGTAACTAGTCCTTATCTTTCAATGATTGCCATAGTGGAGTGAATTAATATATTTTTTCCACTGAAATGCTGATGATGATCTGAACAGTTTCAAGAAATGCTTCATAAATCTTTTCTAAGTACTTCTATGTAAATACTGAAAATTTCTATCTATAGTATATTAAAGCTCTATTTATACCTACCAGAATAAACATACTTTTTGAAAGAAAGTAAGTATTGGGGAGGTGGAGAAATTCGAACTTTTATACATCTGTACTGGGAGCATACATTGATGATAGAAATGTAAAATGGTACGGCTGCTTTGGAAAACAGTTAAATAGATTTTCCAATGCTAGGTATATACCCAAAAGAATTGAAAATAGGTACTCAATTACATGTATATGCATATATTATTTATAATATATTTATAATAGCCAAAAGGTGGCTATTTATAATAGCCAAAACATTATTTATAATAGCCAAAAGGTGGAAACAACCCAGATGTCCATCATCTTAAAGAGTAATCAAAATATCCATAATATGACATATTGTTTGGGAATGAAAAGTAATAAAGTATTGATACATGCTGCAACATGAATGAACCTCAAAAACAGTATCTCAGTAAAGAAGCCAGTCACACATCACATATTGTATGGTTTCATTTATATGAAATAGGCAGAAAAGACAAATCAGTAGAGAAAGTAGATTAGTGGTTGCTTAAGAGTTGAAGTGGGTTAAGAGAATGGAAAGTAGAAATGGGGAGGGAGTGATTACTTACAGGAATGAGGCTTCTTTTTGGGGTGACAAATGTTCTAAAATAGGGGGGCTCCCTAGTAGTGGGGTGGCTAGGCTTTGGCATTCAATGCTGCAGCCTGGGTTCAATTCCCAACCAGGGAACTACCTCCTTCCACCCCCACCCCCCCCCCAAAAAAAGAAATGTTCTAAAATTAGATTTTAGCAGTGGTTGTACAACTCTGTAACTATACTAAAATATCATTGAGTTGTACATTTTAAATGAACTTTAAGCTATAGAATATATAACAATAAAGTGTTTTTTACATATAAAGATGTGTTTACCCAAAAAGTTAAAGGTCGGAAGTGTTTGTAACTAGTTACCCTCTAAACAAATAGTGGCAGAATTATAATGAAAACCTAGGTCTTTGGTTTCTCAAAGCAAGATTTTTCTTTCTTTACATCACAGAGATACACTAATTTGAAAAGGTTTTTGCTTACACCTAAGAATTAGTTGATAGGATTCATGTACTTGAGCTTTGTTAATTTTTTAATGGAATGACAAATAATAGCAATATTCAGATACTCAAACTTTTGCACTCTTTAAATGTGAGAAATGTTTGTGGAACTGCTGTTTTTTCCTACATTTTCATTGCACTTTTATAATTTATGCCATTTATTGAAAACCCCACTATTGCAACAGTAATTTACTTAAACATCCTGCACTTTGAAACAATAACATTGTTGATAAATTGTTTACTTTAAGATACTGAAACCATCTGAAAAGAAAGCTAAGTACCAGTATGGTGGACTGAATTCAGGACGTCCTGTCACTCCACCTCGAACAGCTAATCCACCGAAGAAAAGGTGAAGAAAGGAACTATGTAAAGAAACCATCAGATTGGTTAAGGACATACTTCATAATATATAAGTGTGCACTGTAAAACAAACCATCCAGCCATTTGACACCCTTTATGATGTCACACCTTTAACTTAAGGAGACGGGTAAAGGACCTTAAATTTTTTTTTTCTAATAGAAAGATGTGCTACACTGTATTGTAATAAGTATACTCTGTTATAATATTTCAACAGTTAAATCCAAATTCAAAATTACCCATTAAAGTTACATCTTCACTTATCACAGTTTTTAAAGTTGAAAAGCATCCCAATTAAACTAGATGTGATAGTTAAACCAGATGAAAGCATGATGATCCATCTGTGTAATGTGGTTTTAGTGTTGCTTGGTTGTTTAATTATTTTGGGCTTGTTTTGTTTTGTTTGTTTTTGCTAGAATAATGGCAAATATTTTAAACTTTTTTCCCTAAACATTTTTAAAAGTGAAATGTGGGGCGAGCTTTAAAGACATTCATCAACTATTATTTTCTCCTACTTACTTATGTACCTGTTTGCTCTTACTAAGAAAACTTATGCCTCATTACCTTACAAAGGAGTTTTAGAAACTGATTTTTTTTTAAATGCGCAAACTGTCCAATCCAGTAATTTAATCAAACAATTGGACTGGGCAAACTTTACAGCTGATAGTGAATATTTTGCTTTATACAGAAATTGCCACTGATTTGGATTTGTGCACCTAATTTTTAACTTATTGATGCTCTATTGTGCAGTAGCATTTCATTTAAGTTTTAAGATAAGGCTCATATAGTATTACCCAGCTAAGTTGGTAATGTGATTATGTGGTACCTTGGCTTTAGGTTTTGATTCGCACGAAACACCTTTTGGCATGCTAACTTTCTGGTAACACCCTCACCTGCATTGGTTTTGTTTTTTGGGTTTTTGTTGTTTTTTGTTTTTAGATCCACAAAACAGGAGAATCCTTTTTTGACAAGCCTTGGAAAGCTGACACTATCTTTTTTCCTCCCTCTGTACGAAGGATGTATTTAAATGAATGCTGGTCAGTGGGAAATTTTGTCAACTGGGTATTGGGTGCTTAACTGTCCAATATGGCCATGTGAATGTTGCATACGGTAATAAGGCTTATGTCACTAAAGATTTTTATTCTGATTTTTCATGATCAAAGTTCATGATATGTATAGACATGCTTTGTAGTGAACTATAGTAGCAATAATTTCTGTACATGATCAAGGGTTTATTGCAGCATTTCTTTTCCTGTTCTCTCTTTTTTTTAAGGGTTAGTATTAACAAATGGCAAGATTAGAAAAGTGAACATAAAGATTTTATAAGGAGAACTTAGAGGACACAGATTTGTGATTTTTGGATGCTATACTTTTGGATGTGATTCTAAAAGCTTTTATTGAGCATTGTCAAATTTGTAAGCTTCATAGGGATGGATATCATATTTATAATGCCCTTCTATATGTGCTACCATAGATGTGAAATTCTTGACCTTAATATCGTCTTTGAAAATGTTAAATTGAGACTTCTGTTAACTTACATTTTATGAATTGTTGTATTGTATTACTGCAAGAGATTTGATTTTGAGCACAGTGCAAAAGTTCTTTCAAATGCATATGTCTTTTTTTCTAATTCCATTTGTTTTAAAGCACATTTTAAATGTAGTTTTCTCATTTAGTAAAAGTTGTCTAATTGATATGAAGCCTGACTGGTTATTTTATTCCCTTCTTTCCTTTACCTGAGACATTTAAACACATTTTATTCCAATAGATTTTAATGTCTTTGATGTATATTGAATTGATCCCTTTCTGAAGGTATTCATGTACTGCATATGATGTATTACTGTAGGTTACACAGGCTTTTATCTAATGATTTAAATATCTTCCTAACTGGAGTGTTAGATGAGCAATTTCTAATAGAATATTTAGAGGTATCTTAGTAGTCACAGTGAAGCAAGCAGGTCTAGAAAAAAAGCCTTTGGCAGGAAACATAAGTCTTCTATTAATGTCATATTAATCAAAACCTATTAACTTAGATCCTACTTACTGGGTTTTTGTAATTATCCACATCAATACTGGTTATGAAAAAATAGTCACTATTAATATTGGTCACTAAATTTTAAAGATGGATGTTTAATCATGTTTAAAATTTTTTAAGCAGTCTTAAAACTTTTAAAAGTTTCTATTTATGTAATGTGTTCATTGAAAATATTTACTTGTTAACATTGCTACTTGAAATAAATGAAACTTCATTTCTTAGGAGAAAAATATCCTGTAATTAGCATTTAACATTACTACTTGAAGTAAATAAAACTTTTCTTAGGAGAAAAGTATCCTGTAATTAGCATCAGTAATTTATATTGTTCTTCTTCTCATTTTAAATAATTTTCTATATTGAAATTCATCTTTAATCCAAATTCATTAAACACTAGGTAACTGTGATAATGTGATAGATCACATGGATTATTTGGGTCATTTTCTCTTTCTTTTAAAATTCTAGTTGATATTCAATATTATATTAGTTTCAGGTATACAGTGTAGACATTTATATAATTTATGAGTGATCCCCCAGTAAGTCTAGTACCCATCTGGCACTATACATAGTTATTACAGTATTATTGACTGTATTCCCTGGACTATACTATACATCCCCATGACTATTTTGTAACTATGAATTTGTACTTCTCAGTCCCTTCACCTTTTTCATCAGACCCCAACCCCTTTCCCATCTGGTAACCTTCAGTTTGTTCTCTGTATCTATGAATGTTTCTATTTTGGTTTTTTTGTTTATTTTGTTCTTTAGACTCCATATGTTAAGTGAGATCATAGGTTATTTTTCTCTCTTACTTATTTCACTTAACATGATGCTCTCTAGGTCCATCCATTTGTTGCACTGTTAGTTCATAAATGGAAAGAATATACTACAGTGGACCCCCTTGTATTTGAAGCTTTAACATTCATTGTTTTAATTTTGCCCAGGGACAAATTTTAATCATGATTTAGCAAGACTGATTTGTGCAAAATGTGGAGTCAAATACCAGGAAGAATCTTCATGCTTAAAATGTGCCTAACTGGAAATGTTCAGAGGGATATGTATATGAGGTTGGACAATTATGAAAGAAAAAAAATGTTTTAATTCAAAAGTTAACAATTGCCAAGAAGACAAAGAAAAATATCTGGATTTATAAAATGAAGATAACCACCTCACACCTGTGAGAATGGTTATTATCAACAAGACAAGGAATAACAAGTGCTGGAGAGGATGTGGAGAAAAAGGAACTCTGGTACACTGCTGGTGGGAGTGCAAACTGGTACAACCACTGTGGAAGGCAGTGTGGAGGTTCCTCAGAAAATTGGGAATGGAGCTACCATTTGACCCAGCAATCCCCCGTCTGGGGATCTACCCAAAGAACTTGAAAACCTTTGTCTTCAAAGACTTATGTACCCCAATGTTCATTGCAGCGCTGTTCACAGTGGCCAAAACATGGAAACAACCAAAGTGCCCTGTGACAGATGACTGGATAAAGAAGCTGTGGTACATATACACAATGGAATATTACTCAGCTGTAAGAAAAGATGAAATATTGCCATTTGCGACAAAATGGATGGACCTGGAGATCATCATGCTA
>PVJL010000624.1:0-93692 GCA_004026885.1 Lyroderma lyra | reverse complement strand
TATGTACTTCATTGCTGAATATCACTTTGGTCACCTTTGAAGTACTCCCCTCAGGAAGCAATGCACCACCGCCAGTGCCTAGACCACCCTTCAGAGCATATTTGGAACTCTTCTGGAGTGGCCATCAGAACTGATGTCCCCAAAATCTGACAGTTAAGTTCATGAACTTGCCACCCTGCACTTACGTTGGCAGCAGTGTACAAACAACTCAGTAAGGTGTCATAACCTTTATAAAACCAGAAGATACCCAACCATGTAATTATGAAAAATAGAGGCATTCATGGCTGGATCTTTTCAGACAGCCCTCATAAAGCTCTAAGTTCAGGTATATTCCTTTGTCTCCTTGGCAAGTGTAACATTTGAATTAAACAATTTTTTCTTTCATTTTTATGCTAAAAATGTGTTTAGAGAAGGAACATGGTTAGGCTTACTCTGCTCTTAGTACCGTGACCTAATCCACTCCTGTGTTCCTTGTGGATCCAGCTCTTGAGTCAAAGTTGTGCCTTAGAAGACACATAATAGCCTATTCCAGTGGCATCCACATAAGAAATACCATGTCCCTTTTTGCTGGTAGATCTCAGTGTTTTAGAATTTCCTGATGAACAGCTAAAAATGATTAAAAGGATTTTAAAGTGACAGCCTACCTCGCAGAGTGAACAACAGTTAAATAAGACAGATTCTAGGTAAGTATCCACCTAGTTTTATCAATATGCTCTCTATAATGTTCTTCCAAACAAAAGTGAAATTTAGATAGGTTAAAATTGGTCCATCCACTTGAGTATTACGCAGTTATTAAAATTCAGAAAGACTAGCAACATGAAAAGTAACAACAGGAAAAAAGCAGGTTATACATTAGGTAGAAGGGAACAGAAAAGGGTGTCATGGAAAAAACTGTAAAAGCTGTGATCATTTTATTTATTCAACATTTACTATGCACCTCTACATCCCAGGCACCTGGCCAAGGGTTTAGAATGCGGCCAACCATTTTGTAAAGGTTTCTGTAGAAGAATTTACAACTTAGAACAGATTTAACAGGATGGAAAAAATTACCCCTTCTCACAGAGACACGGTATTCATACTTTTTTTTTAGTTTAAATGGTCTCTCCTTCTGTTTACATAATTTAAAATGGGGCTTCTCCATCTAACTGGAGAAATGGCTCTAATACAAGCCTGACTTTGGTAAGTGCCCAAGTGAAAGGGGTTAAATTGGGAGGCAGGAGGAAATCTGGGAGGGCCGTGGCGTTTTTCCTTTGCCGGGAGGTTATTAAGCAAGGACGGAAAACGGTACGAGCTCCGCAGGCAGCAGTGGCTCCGGGCGAGGCGCGCGCAGCCTAGAGCCGGCTCCGCCCCCGCGGCGGCCTTTGCACGCTGATTGGCCCACACCAGCCTCGCTCCCAATTGGCGGGAGGTTGCCCTGCAGCAACCTGCGAGCAACCGTCTGAGGCCCGGGTGCATCTCGGGGGAGGCTGACCGCCCCGCCCCCGACTCCTCTCACCAGCCCCAAGTTTTCGCAGGTACCTCACTTCCGCGCCCCAGCTTCCATCCTCGCCGGCGACTCCACTTTCGGTTGTGCTTGGTCCCTCCGTTCCCTCTCACCCCACCCTGCCACCCACCGTGTGTGAGGATGTGGCGGCCTTTCCGTCCCTTCCTCACACGCTCTCACCCGTGAGTCACCTCAGGTGTCTTCGCAGCGGCAAGAACACACCCTTCCAGCTTGGGTTTGGGAGGCGGGCCGGCGCGGGAGGCGTGGAGGCCGGAACCCCGGGCTGCTCGCGGCTGTGGGCTGGGCGGCGATCCGCCGGTCATGCTCGTAGAGAGGGACGGCAACTCCGTGGTCAGCGTGTGGGCGTTTGGCTGGCACTGCGCTCCGCGGCTGGGTGGGTTGTGCCGGCCGCCCGGCGGGCTGGGGAGGGAAGGGCACGGGGGAGCGGGTTCGCGCCCTCGGTCCCCGGGCGCCCGGCCGCCGCCTTGCTCGGTGGGCTGGAGAGGCGTGTGTGCCGCGGGCCCTCCGTCGCCCGCCTGCCGGCTGGGGAAGGGGCTGACGAACCCGCCCGCCCGCCTTTGTTCTGGGGGCGGGGCTCGTGGTCATCGGGTCGTCCTGCCTCCATCCGCGTAGCAGGAAACAGGTCTCTTTCCCAGGAGTGTCTGCAGCAGAACCTGGACATCTGAGCTGTGTCTCAGTGCTAACCCCCGTAGCCCATTTCCCAACATTTACAGAATCCTTCTTTTTATTTTACATTTTCAGTGCCACCAGAGGCCAACTAACTTCACTTAAAAACAAAACTTTTCAACTTATTTAACACTGAAAGACTGACTGAACCCATGTTATATTAAATTAGAGATCCTGCCTATAGACAAATCGTCTTAGCTAACATAAGCACATTTAAAAATACCTATAATCTTTTACTTGTTAACATTTAAATTCTGGTAGCTGAGGTGGAATTGGGCCGTCATGTTCAGACTCTTCTTTCCTTTTTGAAAGACAGCCTTCTTGGAAAAAAGACACAATAAATGGTGCTGCTGTGTATTGAGTTTTTGCTAAGCATTCAGCGCTATGCTAGGCATTACTCATGTACTCGTTCCTTTCCTCATTAATCCTACAAAATATGTATTACTAACTGCCTAAAATAGGTCATTTTTATTGAATACTTACTCTGAACCAGGTTCTAAAAAAAAAGCGTAGGTGCTTTAATTCTCTCGATATAAGTGAGCAACCTCTGGTCCCAGAAGTTAAGTAACCTAAGGTCACAAAGCTAGTGAGACAGAATCAGGTCTTAATCCAGGTCTGTTCTCCAGTATTTTAACAGAAACTCAAAATTGACTGCCCTTTTGGCTTCAGTCACATCTAAGAATACTTTTTTTTAATTTTTTTAAAAGAGAAATCCTCATTTGACTATTGTCCCTTCTAGCTGCTGTTCATTTTCTTCCTTTTTAATCATTGTTACATTTTTTAAAAGGGGAAGGGGGGCATGTTCACACCTCCTGCACATCTTTTTCTAGTATATTATCCTTTAATTCTGCTCAATCTAGTCTCCATTTATTCCCACCAATTCATTGAAGTGTATTGGTTTATTCACTAATGGGTTGGATTTCTAATCAGGTTTGAACTTAGTGAAACAATTGTGCCATGTAATTTTAAAGACACTGTAGCAGCACCTAGCACTTGGCTGAGGCTGAAAGTATTCTTTGATCATTAGATGATTAATTAAATTAGAAAAAAAAATTTAAACATCAATATTGTAGGCATTTGATTATAACCCCAGCAAAGCTTCCAGCAATTTTGCCAAAATATTTTTCTAAATTTGCTGTATTTTTAATCATTAGATTCTGTGTTATGATAGAGAAAAATGCTATAGTCATTTCAATAAAGATTAATTTTTAAGAGTTTTTTTTTTTTATTTTAGCAAAATGGTGATAAGCCCATCTTTCTTCCCCACTGCAATGGCTTATTTAACCACCAAGTCATAATTTATTGTGCACACTTAACACTGCAAATGCTAGAATTAAATTTTTATACACTATAACCTTATAGCTGGGTTTATGTTTTCCTGGCAAGGTGACAGGAAGTAATATTGAACTGCTTACTATGTGTCAAGTGTTTTACACATGTTTTCATTTAATCTTGAAAACAGTTCTTTAGTGGTTAAACAATATGGGGCTTTGGTGTCAGACAGTCCTGGATTCAAGTCCTAGCTGTATCAGTCACAGATTATGTGACCATGGGCAAATTTCTTAATTTCTCCAAGTCTCAGACTTCCCATCTAGAAAATAAGGATAAAATAACCACCACCTTATAGAGATGTTTTCAGAATTGAATGAGATTAATACCTACCTTATAGAGAAGGTTTAAGAATTAAGTGAGATCATGCATATAAAAGTTTTAGCTTAGTGTCTGGCACATATTAAGTGCTCAGTGTAAGGCAGCAGTGAAGGCTTACCTGCCTGCCCTGAATTGCCAATGGATATTAGATTATTTTTGTATAGGCAGATGAATCCCCAGCTACTGCTTGTATTATGTGGTTCTGTGAACCACCACCCCATCACTCTTTATACCACCTCCAAAGAAGAAATTATTTCAGATACCTATAGATTAGCTGTTGCATATTTACCACAAATAAATACATATATATCTCAGACATTCTATCCAAGTTTGAATTCTGGTACGATGTTTTCATGTTGGTGGAGTCCACATAAAAACTCATTATAGGATTTGCAGTATGAGCTTAGTGTCTCCTTGCTCCTCCTCCTCCCCTGTCTTTCACCCTTCCCTGAAATGGCCCATATTTTAATTTGTCACTTTCTTCCTCCTGCTTATCAGAGCTCTCATTCTCTTAGTGTATCTAAATGAAGAAGAAAATTAAAAGCTACCTCGAGGTGGAATTTAAGCAAGAACGTAGCTCCGACAGCTTCTCTCCTTAGGTGCCTCCGCCATCGCTTTCCTGCCAACATTTGCTTATCAGCCTCAGTGAGTCTGGAGAATGTCAGACATCTCCTCTCTCTGTTCTCACAAATGCTACATGAAGTATCCCAACACATCAGGGTTTAGTGGAATAGTGTAAAGTTGTGAGGATGATGTGTTGTTGTTTTTTTCAATAGATAGAAAATTTGCATTTTATTACATAATACATCCATGGTAGTTTTAGTATAACAGCACTATTTTAAGTTACTTAACATTGAAAAAAACTTATCTTCTGGGAGACATACCACAGTTATTCTGTATTCTGGTACAATCCACCCCTGAGCCTAGCCCTTACCCCAATTTGAAAAGCATGACTAGTTTTTTTCACCTACATTGTAAGGCTGCTGTTTTTCTTTCTTTTTTGGGGGGTGCTGGGGAGGGGGTGGTTCCCTGGCTGGGAATCGAAACCAGGGACGTCGCGCTGAGAGCAGTGAAGCCCAGCCACACCCCCTTAAGGCTGCTCTTAAACTTTGAAAAAAAGATGCAGATGAGGCCCCCAGCTGTCTTACAGATGAGGTGGGTAGGAAAGACTAGCAAATTCTTAAACAAGTCTCAAGGCTCCGTTTCTCAATTTCTCACCCATCCCTTTTTCTGCGGAGTTTGTCTCCCCTCTTCCTCTGTAATTGCCTTCAATTTGATTGGACCTTATGATATAGGACAAAAGATTGGTGGAGAAAAGGGAAGCAAAATAGAGGGAGGAGAAGCAATTATAGAATCGGAATTGCTTTTTTTTTTTTTTTAATGTGGGTAGCTCCCTGGCTGGAAATCGAACCCAGGCCGCAGGGTTGAGAGCACCAAAGCCTAGCCACTGCACCACCAGGGAGCTCCCAATATAGAATCAATTGAATATAATTTTCTCTGCCCAGTTCTTCATAGTCTAGCACTATAATGTCTAATATGGTAGCAACTAGCCACATGTGGCCACTGAGCACTTGAAATGGCTAATGCAACTGAAGAATTGAATTTTTAATTTAAAAGTAAATACTGAAGGTGTGTGAAGTATTTTTTTTCCTTACACACTGCTTCATTGTTTTTTTTAGGACTGCGTTTCACTTTAACTCTTGGAAATTTAGCATCTGAATGGCGATATACTGTAAGTGTAAATACACACCAGATTTAAGACTTAGTATGAAAAAGAAGAATGTAAAATATCTCAATTTTTATATCAATTACATGTTAAAATGATATTTTGAATATACTAAATTACATAAAATATATTATTAAATTCACTTATTTATTTATTTGTACTTTTAAAATGTGGCTCCCATTGGTAAGTGGTCATCTAGCCCCACTAAATCCAATCTTATTTTCCATTACTTCCTTCAGCAGGGAGGTTTCTGAGGGTCAGGAAGGAGAACATGTACCAAACCCTTTGAACACCACAGGGAGGCATGGCTGTTTGGGTCCCTGTGAGTGAGTGGTGGGTCTTACCTCCATTTCTTTTTTTTCTTCCCTTTTATTTGGGGGGGGGGGGGTTCCCTGGAGGGGAATTGAACCCAGGCTGCAGTGTTGAGGGTGCTGATACCTAGCCACTGCACCACCAGGGTACCCCTTATTCTTCCATTTCTTATTACTTACAAATGCTCTGACCACAAAAGTAATACTGATTGGAGTAATTATAGGAACTAATTACCACCAAACATGATAGTGATTTGCGTATTGTTAAATATTGATGGATTAACTTTGTTTCAGATTTTATTTTATAATGCTGTACATTCATATACACTTATAATCAATCACTCAAATAGCATGGTCATACTCATCATACACTCACAACTTTAAATATTAGAGTGATCAATTTATGAGAATCCTTCAAAGTACATATTCCATACATCTCTTTTCTGGAATTGTTTTTAGCTTTCTAATAATACCCCAATAAATGCTATTAAGTGAATCCTGTAATATATTAAGGAATTTACTAGTAAGAAAATATTGTTGTGTGTGGGTTGCTTTTTAATATAATACTTGATATTGATCATAATTAAGTTCTGGAAATAGTTTGCCTTGTTCTATAAAAAAATTTGAGGTGACATGTAACAGCCATGATAAAATTATGTCAATAGAAGTATAATAAAAAAGTATCAGGACAAAAGAATACCACAAGTAGATTATAAACTCAGCATAGTTTCTATAATTAACTTTCAAATTTGGTTTTGAGTTCCCTGGTAGTCAAAGCAAAATGGTACACAGGATCTTATTTCTTGGGAAGAAGAGGTACTCGTATATCAGTTACCCAAAAGAAGAGTAGCATTTTTTGGCAATGAATTCTACAAGCACTTTCTCATGTGAGTCACTGTCATAAATAACATTTTAGTAGCAAGTTCAATAACATTTCATGTGACTTCATCTGATGAAGTCATCCAATTAGTTGTTTTTATATAGAAATGAATAAGAGTGTGATCCATAATTATATGTTTTATTTTTACAGGAATCTTGGGAAACCAAAATGAGGCATAATCAGCTGTGTTGTGAAACACCACCTACTGTCACTGTTCATGTAAAATCAGGGTCAAGTAGATCACATCAGCCTAAGAAACCCATTAATCTGAAGCGTCCTATTTTTAAAGACAGTTGGCCAGCATCAGAAAATAATGCATATAATAGCAACAAGCCTAAACGCCCCAAAGGACCCTGTCTAGTTATAGAGCGTCAGGAAATGACTGCTTTCTTTAAATTATTTGGTAGGTTTAAAATATTGTAATAGTGCTAATTAGAAAGTACTTAAAATGAGAAAATGTAAAGATCTATTTTATCATTTTCATAATAATCAAAGAGGGTGCTGTTATTTTCTGTCAGATTTCTCCTCTCCAACCAAATTGTTTTACTTAGTCTTTTTTTTTTTTTTAGTCTTTTTTTTAAGTTCAATTTTGGTTTTTTTATTGCTTTTGGATTAGAAATTAAGACTCAGCTTGCTGCTGGATTATTTAAATCCAAGTATCAAATGTAAATTCTGAATCATTCAAGATCATAGCATGAATTTAATATAAAATTAACTAAGGTAAAATACTACATAAAATCTCTGCTGAGCCAGGTGACCCAGTTTGAGGGTTTTCCCAAGACTTTCAGTGCAAAAGCTGCGAAACCTGGGAAGGTTAGTCAGCCTAGAAAGGTTTCAGTATTGTATCTGGGTAATATTGTTAAAAATTAACTATGCTTCATCATAATACTCATAATAAAATTGAATTTGAGTTTGTTCAGATCATGAGACAGTGAGTGCTGCTTTGATGATAAATTTCTTAAAAATCACCAAAAAGAAACTTCATAGTACTTCTTGCCATGAAAGAAAAGGGATTTTTAAAAATTTTTATTTTAGGTAAGGTAGTAAGGTGGAGAGATTAGAACAAAGGGTAGGATAGACAGATTCTGGTAGATATCATGGGAATGAATCAAGTTAAGGAGAAACCACAGTCTGTAGATCCAGGTAACAAGCTTCCTTGTTTATAGAGAAAGGCAAATGCCAGTAAGAGGAAAGAGTTGGGGACAAGAGTATTTTCCCTTTTAAAGGACAGAAATTTTTAAAAAT
The DNA here is from genome assembly GCA_004026885.1 of Lyroderma lyra. NCBI lineage: Eukaryota > Metazoa > Chordata > Mammalia > Chiroptera > Megadermatidae > Lyroderma > Lyroderma lyra. The sequence continues at coordinate 85,710 of PVJL010000624.1, read as the reverse complement.
GAGGACAAACTGGTTAAGATTTAAAGAGAAGTAAAATAAGATGAGATAAAAAGAAAAATGTAAGTAATATAAGTAGAAAAATGTTGAACTATGAGAATGTTCTGAGTCAGGACCCAGAACGCTGTTAACACAAGTTTCCCTCTTTATTAAGAGTAGAGCAAAATTATTACCCACCAACTTTTTATTATTCATAACTAAACATGAGAAGTAAGAGAAAATACCCGACTCTACCATTTTAGATTTTAAGAAATTTCTAACTGAAATAGAAATGTAATTAGGGCAGAAATAAATTAATTCTCAGAAAATCAGTACTTCTTCTTGGAACTTTTCATGTATTTGACTATACTGATGATATATCTGGGATGTAAAAATTAATATAAAGAAGTTATACTTTATTACCTAAAATGAAAGGGAAATGGAAAAAAGGCAGATTTTCTCAGATTATATTCTGCAACTACCCATGTATGTACTTGGGGGTTATATATTTTAGCCATTTAAAATTAAAATAAGTGTTTTTTACCTTCTTGGATGTTATTTTGTTTTAACAGCATTTTCCTTTGTTGATCTTTATGTCATAATACTTAGTTTCTCCAAAATTAAGTGTTAATTAGAAATAACTAATGAATTATGAATCTTCTTTGTATGGACATTTTCATGTGTATTTGGATAATAGATCTTTGGACAGAGATAAATCGGAAAAGAGAAGAAGAATCCAAAACTAAAAATACCTGGGATCTAAAAAGAGAAAGTGGTAGAAAAAAATGAACTGAATTTGGAAAACAGTATTCATTAAGTCCTTATTGCTTAAAGACTGATTTCTCTTTTATCATATTGCATTTCCACGTGTTAAGGATTGATTTTGGAAAGTAACAAAGAGCTAATCTAGAGTTACCCGCGCCATATTTCTCAAAGAGCTATTATGATATTCAGTAAATCCAACACTTCTACCATGCATTCCCCCTGCAGTCTGAGCTAAATCCGATGGGAAGATGAAGATTAAGCCGTTAGCTTTTGTATAGTGCTTGCAATGGTAAATAAATGCAAGAACTGAAAACTACACCTTAGACAACACTGCTCCAGCCATTTGTGTTTCATTTCTAAACATAATTTATAATCTCCTTGTGTAGAAATTAATTCTTCAAAGGGAAACATTCTATCTTTAAAAGACCAGTTATAGCTATCTTTTATTGTAGATGATGATGTAATTCAAGATTTCTTGTGGATGGACTGCTGCTGTAAAATTGCAGATAAGGTAAATTTGGTACCAGCATCATCATTAACCAGTGTTATTATGTTACTAGACCATCAGAACTTTAATGAAACCTTGTGAGAATTTTCTATCTTATTAATTATGGTTAGGAAAAGAACTAGCTGGCATTGCTCCTTCAAAGTGGAATCCTTACACATTAATTTGTTGAAATTAGTATATACCATAGATTAATTCTATATTTTGAGAACTTGTAGAATATTATTGATTAGATTTAAATGACCTTAAAACTATATCTGTTTGATTGAAAATAAGAATCAATATAAACTTAATGTGTTTTGACCAGAATTACTACCTTTTATCAGTCTGTGGAGAAAGAAATTTTGAGATTCATTCCACTAAGTCAGTCTGTTATACATTTTAATACTTTGTAGATAATTTAGATTTTAAAAATCCAAATAATCTTGTAAAGTTCGTTTATCATGTTTTCTATTTAAAAATCAATGTTTCATTTAAAAAAATATGATGCTAACATATTAGGGACTGTGATGTTTCTATTAGATTTAGCTGAATAATTATAATTTCAGCTTCGTAAGTGCCATCTTAAACCAGGTAGTCATATCAGAAAATTCAGCATGACTTCACATCACACTTAAAATAATGTGCCAACTAACAGGAACATGTACTAATTAATATCGATGTGAAAATTTTAATTTCAAGTTTAAGATGACAAAGAGAAAATTGGATAAGTTTTTTTTTTAATCTTTGAAATTTAATTTTGGAAAATTTCAGCCATATACAATTTAGGGTAGAGAGGTCAGAACAAAGACCCTCCATATACCTAGCATCTCCCTATAGCAATCAACTGTTGGCCATTCTTGTTTCTTCTAATTCCTCTCCCCAAAAGCAAATCCTAGGCATCCTAACATTTTATCCATAAATATTTCAAGATTTTTGTCTAAAAGATGAAACCTTTTAAAACATACTCACAATATCACTAACACTTTTACAAATTAACAATAATGTATTAATATCAAATATTCAGTTCATGTGGTGGTGTAGATTTAAACTTCACGTTTTAAGTACATTACAGTAATTAAAATTGTTGGACAGCAGAGGGCAGTGTTTTAAAGATAACTAACCAGGAGAACTGTATCTTCACATTATTTCAATAGTCTTCTACTGAAAATTACATTGAAAACTTGGAATCCCTTTTGTGGCCAATCCTGTGAAGGTAGGATGAATAGGCATTTTTTGAGAGGGAATCTAATACATCAGTACTATAACTTGTTTTTATGAATAATTTAAACAGGCAGAACCAGGCATAGCATCCTAATACCAGGCTGGACATGTGTCTTTCTAATAATGTATTTAAAATACATTTTTCCCCAAGGAAAATATAGCCATAGTATTATAAATTCTGGTTAGAAGTCATTTCTAAAAGATTATTTTGAAAAGTGAGTATGGATGTCTGTAATTTAAAGAATTTAAGGAAAAAGTATTTTATATCACATACATCAAGCCAATGTGGCAACATATTATTAACAGTTGGTGAATCTAAGTGAAGGGTGTATGGTTATTCATTTTATGATTGTTCCAACTTTTCTATAGGTTTGAAATTAAAAATAGGAAAAAAATTGGGTTTTTGGTTAAAAAAAATTGTCAATAATAAAATTTAGGACTCCATTCTAGTTACAATCTTAATCATGATCAATGGTCAAGAACTATTTCCTACTGTTTACATGGATTACAATGGTCAAGAACTATTTCTCACTGTTTACATGGATTACAGGAACCCAAAAAATAAGGACTCAAATAAATAGGTAATTCTATAATGAGGATAAATAATGCTTTATTGTTTTAGCTTATTATTAATCTCAAAGGTAACTATTTTAAAGCAATTTTACTTATGAAAGCAAAACATTAATACTGACTTTGATTTTTTTCTCTTTAGTATCTTTTGGCTATGACCTTTGTTTATTTCAAGAGGGCTAAATTTACTATAAATGAACATACCAGGATAAATTTTTTTATTGCTCTGTAAGTATGCTTTCTACTAAGTGATTTTTGTAGTAATTATTTATAATATATGATATCTTATTTAAAACAGAGGCTGTTTAAAACCTGATATATATCTTTTAATAAGCCTTCCTGTATAAAAGCTGTACATTTTTTACTTTAATAGGATTTTTTTTATTCTTTTTACTGATCTTATACTTCTTTATGCCTAAGATGTATTATTCAGTATTCTACTTGAATTGGTATTGTATGTTTTACATTTTTGAGACTGCTCCATATGAACTATTCCAAATTCTCCTCCTTTTGTATTTAGATTGTTATTTTTAAGCCAGAATATTCTCTTTGAAATTTCTAGTTACTCTATAGTAAAAATCATTTTTATCATTACCCTTTTTCATTGAACAGCTTGCAGAAATGCTCTAGACATACTCATTGTGGATTTATGTCTATAACGTAGGAATTATTCATATTTGACACCTTTAGTATCCACTCACTGGTTTACTTAAAACACTGTACTTTGACTAAGGCATATTGTTTGCCAGTTCTTCCATTGACCTATCAGGGATACTAAAAGTAAGAAATAACATAGTATCACGGAGGACAGGACTTGACTCATATAACTGAATGGGTTTAACAATTAGATACTTTGTATAATAAGGTAATGTTAAAATATATACAGTTATTTAAAGGAAGGATAAAGTAACATGTAGTTACTGAGTTCATATTAATGTAACTAAATATGAATATGCACATTGTTTTGAAAAAGCACATAAGAGGATATATAATTAACAGTAAGTCTTCCTCTTATCTCAAGACCTTGGCCTTCCTTCTCAGGGACAATTAACAGTTTCATGTGTATCTGTCTGGAAATAATTTTCTATACATAAACAGGGTGCATATTACATAAATAGAAGTGTACCATATACTTCTGTACCTTTTTGAAAATTTGAATGGTAAATAATAATGTACAAAAGAGCATATGGAGTGTGTACAAAGTTGGACAATTAATATCACGAACTAATCCTAGCAAAAGTGCTACATACCTCATTGCTGACTATCACTATGGTCACCTTCAAAGTACTCCCCTTGGGAAGCTATGCACTAATGCCAGTGCCTAGTCCACTCTTCAAAGCAATTTTGGAACACTTTTTCGGTTGTCGTGTCCAAAATCTGACAATTAAGTTTGTGAACTTGCCACCATGGGCTTATGTTGGTAGCACTGTACAAATAGCTGAGTAAGGTATACCTTGACAGCTCTGATGGCCATTCCAGAAAAAGAATTCCAAAATTGCTTTGAAGGGTGGACTAGGCGCTGGCATCGGTGCATAACTTTCCAAAGGGGGTACTTCAAAGGTAACCATAGTGATATTCAGCAATGAGGAATGTAGCACTTTCTCTAGGATTGAGTTCATGAAATTAATTGTCCGACCTCTTAGGTGTGTGTGTGAAAGAATAAAAACAAAGCAAGTACTTGTGCACCCATAACTCACCTCAAGACTAGTACATTGCTAGAATAGTAGAAGCTCATGGTACAGTTTCCCAATTGGAGCCCCATCCCTCTATAAGTAATCATTTTCTTGCTTTTATTTTATGTATATACTCTAAAATATTATTTGGTCTTTCATGTTTTTGAGCTACATGTAAAAGAATCATGTGCACTCTTCTTCTGTAACTTCCTTTTGTTTTATAACATTATGATTTTGAGATTTATATTAATATGTATAGCTATAGTTCATTTTCATTGTAGAATAATATTCTGTTGTTGCTGATATATTTGGATTGTTTTTTACCATCTTGTTATGTACTTTGTAGGATGTCCCATTTTTTTCTGATTCTTTTTTCTCCTTCATTTTTGTCTCCTTTTTGGTTGAGAGTTTTTCATTTTTATTTTTGACACCTTTTCCCCTCTACTTGTTTATAAATTATATAATCTATATTCTTTTAGCAATTACCCTAGTTATTTTTAATCACAACCTTAAGCATTTTAACGACAATCATCCCCTTTCTCAACTTATGTTCTTTTGTTTTCCAATTCTGTTGTTCTATCTAATGCCCTCCCAGAAATTAGACATTGTTATTGTTTTATACATTCAACATTTGTTTAGATTTACCCACGTTTATGTCTTTGCTTACTATTCCTTCTTATATCTCAAACCTTCCCCTTAGGATCATTTGCCTTCTTTTCTGACTGCTTTTAAGACCTCCCTTTTCTTTATTGTTTGTCTATTAATTCCAGTACCTTCAGACTTCAGAGCCTGTTTCTGCTCATGGTGTTTTAAGTGTTTTATAATTTTTTAAATTGTAAGTTGCCCGTTTTTCTTGGAAAAATCATCTATGGGGCTTGCATTTTCAATGGAAATCTGCTTTATCCTTATCTCTTTTCCTGTGTTACCTAACATGTCTTTTTTCTCTGACTGATTTTAGGGTTCTCTCTTTATCACTGGTTTGAGCATTTGAGTATGATGTGCCTTGGTGCTTTGAGGTTCAAGGAGCTTCTTTGTGAGTTTATAGTTTTCATCAGATTTTTAAAATTTTTAGCCATTTATTTCTTCAAATATTTTTTTCTGTTCATCCATGACATTTTAGGGACTTCAATTTCACCTTTATTAGACTGCTTAAAGTTGTCTCACAGCTCATTGATGCTCTTTATTATTTTTGTTTATTTTTTTCTACATTTCATTTTCCATAGTTTATACTGTTACGTCTTCAATGCACAATTCTTATCTTCGGTAATACTTAATCTGCTATTAATCCCACTCAGTGTATTTTCATTGTACACCTAGTTTTCATCTCTAGAAGTGCACTTTCAATGTGTCAATGTATCTTTTTGAACATCTGGATTATAAGTATTTTAGTGATTTTGTGTGTTCTACCGTGTGTGTCAGTTTTGATAGATCAATTGTTCTCCTTATTATGGGTTGTATTTTCCTGCTTCTGTGCATGCCTGATCCCTCTCAAGTATTTGTTAGGACACTGATTTTCACTTGTGTATAAGTAAACTATCTGATCGTGGGGCAAGACCATAAGAAAGGATTAGAGGGAATAATGCCTAACATTCACCCAGGGCTGGGAATAGTGTCTATTCCCACTAGCCATGCTGAGAATACTCATCATTCACAAGATATTGAGTAGAGTACTCAGGGAGGTCTTGCCTCAGCAGTAGGGAATCATTAGCCCCAGACTGAACATTTCTCTATCCAGATCTACATAACAAATTGTAAAAGTGAGACCTGAATGGATCAGACTTTGCAAATAACTTAACTGCATCCCAAAACAAAGCTCAGGATTTATAGGAATACAAAAATATTTAGAACTCAACAAAGTAAAATTCACTGTCTATTTTTGCTCTATTCTTTAATTATGAGTAAGGTTGAACATCTTTTATGTGTTTATAAGTGATTTGTATTTTTCTTTTGAGTTGTTGGTCTTCTTTGTTAGGTATCTGGCTAATACAGTTGAAGAAGATGAAGAAGAATCCAAATATGAAATTTTTCCATGGGCTTTAGGGAAAAACTGGAGAAAATTGTTCCCTAATTTCTTAAAGTTAAGGGATCAACTCTGGGATAGAATTGACTATAGGGCTATTGTAAGCAGGCGATGCTGTGAGGAGGTAAGATTTTAAAATACTTTGTATATGTGATATCTGTCTTCTCTGTTCATGTAGTTTTCCTTCTGTTGTCAGCAAATATTGCTGACTGACAGAATGAATGGAACTTAAAGGGTTGCAATTCTTTTTCATACCTGCTTATTCATGGAATAGGAAATAAAACCTTAAAACAATTCTTTACTGGGTTCACTTAGCACTGCCCTCTATCTAGTGGCAAATTGATAAGCTTACTTGAATCACGTTGGTGTAGGAAAGGCAATTACCTAGCAAGATTTTATCCTATTCATTCAACACCTAGTTTATGAGTAAGACACCAAGTTCAGTGTTGTGGGGTTTATTATAGCGAAATATTACATCATCTTTGCCCTGAAGTTAGCTGCATTAAAGTAGCAAGTTAATGCTTGGAAATTTATTTAAGCATTCCATGCATTTCTTATTGAGAGCCTGGCACCAGCATCTTGCCAACCCATTTCTTTAGTCTCATATCCCAAAATTAACCCAAGTTATGATAGTAGCTACAAACTGGTTTACAACAATAGTACTCTATGTTTGTATTGTACTTTGTAAATTTATAAATATGTTTATACAGCCTCACAAAAATGCCTATGAGGGTTGTAGCATTCTCATTTTACACCTGATGAAACTGAGAACCAAAAAGGTTGAGATTTACTCAAGATCATTCATCAAGTGGCAGAGTCAGAATGCGACTTCATATCTAATGACTTCCTAGTATTCTGTTTTCTCTGTCATCTAGCCCCCACCTCTCATTGATTAGTTTACAAAATGCATATATATCTGTTGTTATTTTATCTCAGGAATTGAATAGGATAAGTATTGTCTCAGTTTTACAGATAAAGAAACTGACATAGAAAGGTTGTGACTTGTCCATGTTCATTCAGTTAGTAAGTGGCAGGAGCAGCTAGTACTTAAATTCAGTACTCTTTCCATTTCACACCACTACCAAAAGAACTTACTCTCTCCTTTGAGATAATATGAATTTTGTAATTTGTCTCCTATTTTATAAACCCTGAGTGCTGTAGAGAAGCTAAGAACCAGGTTTTATCCTTAACCACATTAACTCTGTTACCCTTTATTACTGACATGTCTACTTCCCCTTTTAGCTATATTTTCCCTTTTGGGTCGAGCATAATGAAAAATATGTTTAATTTGCTCTTTTCATTCACTGCCTCAAATCCTTTTTTGGAACGAGATGAGGTATGATTAAATTGAAAAAGGTATGTAGGACTTCTCATTCTCAAAAAAGAATGAGAACTATTTCAACCTACTATTCTGATCTTTTCATTTTCTTACAACCATCATACCTTTTTGTACATCAGCTCCTCTGAGGTGTAATTTATTTAGGTTAGTGATAGCTTTATTTTTAGATTGGTTCACAGATTATGGAGGATACCAATCTGATAAGAAAGAGTTAAACTCCAATTCCAGCCCCTTTATGCATCATGGAGGGTAGCAATTTTATGAAAAGGAAGCAGTATTATTGTTAGGTACTCTGGGCTCGAAGACACAATATCCCATAAGACTGTTAGCTGATTTCTCCACAGAAACTTTGCAGGCCAGAAGGGATTGGCATGAAATATTCAAAGAGATGAAAAGTGAGGACCTACAACAAAGATTATTCATCTAGAATCGAAGGACAGATATAGAGCTCAGACAAGAAGAAGCTAGAGTTCATCACCCCCAAACCCATATTACAAAGAATCTTAGATTGCTTTAAGATGAAGTGTGTGTGTGTGTGTGTGTGTGTGTGTGTGTAATAAAATAACTACTTATCTATCAACAATTACTTAAATGTAAATAGATTAAATGCTCCAATCAAAAGACATAGGGTGGCTGAATGGATAAAGAAAACAAGACCCGTACATATGCTGCCTATAAGAAACTCACTTCAGATGGAAAGACACACACAGACTGAAAGCAAAGGGATGGAAAAAGATATTTCATGAAAATAGAAATTAAAAACAAAAACAAAAACTGGGGTAGCAATACTTATACCAGACAAAATAGACTTTAAAACAAAGGCTGTATCAAGAGATAAAGGAGAACCCAGTAATCCCATTTCTGGGTATTTATCCTAAGAGATCCAAAATGCTACTTCAAGGGTATGTGTGCATCCATATCTTCACTGCAGCATTATTTACAACAGCCAAGATGTGAAGGCAACCCAGGTGTCCCTGAATGGATAGAGAAGAGATGGTACATACATACAATGGAATGTTACCCAGCCATAAGAAAAGAATGAAATCTTGCCATCTGCAACAACATGGATGGATCTAGAGGGTATTTTGTTGAGTGTAGTAAGTCAGAGAACGACAAATATCATATGATTTCATTTACAAGTGGACTCCAAAGAACAAAATAAATATGGTTGCCAAATGGGAATGAGATTGGGGTTGTGTGAAAAAGAGGAAAGGATTAAGAGGTACGAGTTTGTTGTTACACAGTCGTCATGAGGATGGCATAAGGATTATAGTCAATATATTGTAATAATTATGCATATGTATGGTGTCACATGGGTAGATTTATTGGGGTGATAGATGGGAGGGGGATTTGGAGGTAGGGTGAAAAAAGTGAAGGGATGAAGAGATACAAATTGGTAGTCAAAAATTGTCATGGGGATATAAAGTAAAGCATAGGGAATATAATAATATGGTAATAACTATGTATAGTACCAGGTGTGTACTACACTAGCCAGGGAATCACTTCTTAAACTATATAAATGTCTAACCACTATGCTGTACCTGAAATTAATATAAAATAATATTGAATGTCAACTGTAGTTGAAAACTTAAAAAGGGGGAAAATGTAAAGGGAAATAAGAGGTTCAAATTTTCAGGTATAAAAATAAATCTTGGGGATGTAATATACAGCATAGGAAATATAGTCAGTATTGTGATAGGGTAGTACGGTGTCAGATTGTTGCTGGACTTATCTTGGAGATCACTTCTTTAGGTATATAAATGTTGAACAACTATTATGTACACCTGAATCTAATATAACATTGTATGTTACTCATAGCTATATTTTAATAAAAATCTTAAAATAAATTCAATCCTAAAATATAGTTTTAAAAAATTAGCATAGCTAATTCTTTATGCTATTATCTTGGGGAATGCCATAGTAACCCCTTTTTCTGAGGGGATTGGTCTTAACCTGGTGATTTTAAGAAAGTTTTTAACAGCAAAAGGCTTTTTTTCTTCCAAACAAAATTTTACACACAATCCCTCAAATTGTTTCCCCTTAGCTTCTTCTAGGACCGCCCAATATAGTCCATAAAAATTTAGGGCTCCTCAAAACAGTTTGGATAGCAAAAGTCTAGGCAAATAATAAGGCAACATCTAACTCTCAAATACTACAATTCTCATTTACTTTGGGTTACTGATAACTGCAAATAAACATTTTTGCTTAGAAGTAACAGTCTAGCATTCTGCTTAGAAGTTTTAGCCATCATGAAGTCAACATGTAGGTACACTTCGCTAGCTTGACTTCTTAAGTGGCTATCATTTGTTAGATGCTTACTATGTGATAGGGATTTTACACATATCTGTATATAACTCTCAGAACAATCCTATGAGGCAGATAGGATCCCCATTTTAGATATGAAGAAATTGAGCCTCATAAAGGTTAAGTAACTTTCCCAGTATCATACAGCTAGCAAGTGTCAAGATAAGAAACTAAGTCTGTCCTGACTCCAAAGGCAGTGTTTTATCTAACAAACCTTAGACAACAATATCTGACAGGTAATTAGGAATCTTAAGAGCTTTATAAATACAAGTAATTCTTTATCTAATCCTCACAACAACCCTCTTAAAAATAAACACTAATTAACTCCATGTTACAGATGAGGAAATAGAGGAACAGGAAGGTTAAATAACTTACCTGTGTTCTTACCATATCCCTTGCCATAACTGCACATGTTTTAAGGTTGACTTAACATAGTTGGAAACCTCAGTTAAAAATATTATTTTCAGCCCAGTAATTCCAAAGTTAATAATTATGTACTGTTTGGGGCTAACTGAATTGTCTTTCCCAAACTTAGAGAATATTCAGAATTGAAAAACCTGGAAGGTTGCTTCAGTCCTGTTTCCTATTTGAAATAATTTAAATATGTTGGTAATTATTGTTTTATGAATCCAAGCAATGAATCACTTTGTAGGTAAGGATGCCTTATCTGGAGATGCTTTTTTTTTTCCCCCTAACATCAGTAACTTAGATTTTTAGATCTAGTTTTAGAGGTAACTGGTCTTCAGTTATAATTTTTGTACTTAATTTTACTAAGTTTAAAAAACTTATTAAAATTCTAAAAGAAAGCTTTCCACTCTAGGTTATGGCCATTGCTCCAACCCATTATATATGGCAACGAGAACGCTCTGTGCATCACAGTGGAGCTGTTAGAAACTACAATAGAGATGAAGTTCAACTGCCCCGGGGACCTAGTGGCACACCTGTAGATTGTTCACTCTGTGGTAAAAAAGGAAGATATGTTAGATTGGGATTGTCTTCATCATCATCTTCACCCAGTGATGCAGTAGAGGTGATGGAAAAACACTCTCAGGAATCACACAAGTCATTCTCAGTGGACATGAGAATTGATCCTACTCAAGCTTATAGAAATTCTCAAGGTATGATTTAGTGATAATTCAGAACTTTTTGCAAGTTATTAATAAATCCAAGTTAATTATTGACCTATATTAGTCCTTACAGGCAGGGATACATAATAATGTATGTACTACAACAATACGAGTTAAATTACTATTGAAAGTTTTCCCCTTTTCAATTACTTCATTTTGTCTTATGTAACTGTTTTGTGGTAGCTTACCTAAACTAAGAAAAATTTGATGTGATTTATGTTAAAGTGAAACCTTAATCATTATGGGTCTCAAGTATTTTAAGTATTAGGTATTTTAAGAGCTGGAACAATTTTCTTTGAAATGTTTATTTTATTCAAAAGAAGTTTTAAGAAGAAAATAAATTTACTTATAATCTCATTATCTAGTTTTATCAGTGATTAACTATTGGTTTCTTCTTTACTTGTTTTAAAATTGATATATAATTGACATATAACATTATGTTAATTTTAGGTGTATAACATAATGATTGCCACAATAAGTTTAGTTAACATTTATCACAACAGTTACAATTTTTTTCTTGTGATGAGAACTTTGAAGATTTATTCTCTTAGCAACTTCCAAATATACAGTAGTTGTATTGTTAACTATAGTCATCATGCTGTATATTACATTCCCAGGACTTGTAACTAGAACTTTGCACCTTTTGCCTCATTCCATCCAGTTTGCCCACTCCCCACCCCTGTCTCTGGAAACCTCCAATAGGTTCTCTTTGTAGGTTTGGGTGTTTTTAGATTCCACATATAAGTGAGATCACACAGTATTTGTGGTTTTGTGACCTATTTCACTTAGCATAATGCTCTCAAGCTCCATTCATGTTGTCTCAAATGGCAGGATATCCTTATTTTTAATGGCTGAATGATATTCCATTGTATATACATGCCACATTTTCTTCATCCATTCCTGTCGATGGACACATAGATTGTTTCCATGTCTATTTACTATTACAAATAATATGGCAGTGAACATGGAGGTGTAGATATCTTTTTGAGATAGTGCTTTTGTTTTCTTTAGATAAATACCCTGAAGTGGTATTTCTGGATCATATAGCTCTATTTTTATTTTTTTGAGGAAGCTCCATACTACTTTCCATAGTGGCTGTGTCAATTTCTATTACTACCAGCAGTGTACAGGGGTTCCCTTTTCTCCACATCCCCACCAACACCTGTTATTTCTTGTCTTTTCTATAATAACCATTTAAGAGGTATGAGATATCTTACTGTGGTTTTGATTTGCATTTCCCTGATAATTAGTGATGTTGAATCACGCACATTTCATGTACCTCTTGGCTATTTGTATGTCTTCTTTAGAAAAATGTTCTTTTCCTCTGCCCATTTTTTAATTGGATTGTTTTTTTTTTGTTTTCTATTGAGTTGTATGAGTTCTTTATGTATTTTGGATATTAAGCCCTAGCAGATATATGATTTTCTCCCATTCCATAGGTTGCTTTTTTTATTTTTTATTTATTTAATTTTTTAGCTGGTTCCCTGAGCAGGAGTTGAACCCAGGCCATGGTGGTGAGAGCGCCAAGACCTAGCCACTACACCACCAGGGTTGCCTTTCAACTTTGTTGAAGCTTTCCTTTGCTGTACATCAAAACAGTGGTTTGATGTTCCACTGTTTATTTATGCTTTTTTTGGTTTTGCTTTTGGTGTCAAGTAACAAAACCAAACCAAACCATACCATTGCCAAGACCTGACAAGGAATGTACCCATTTTTCTTCTAGTTTTTATGGTTTCAGGTCTTACATTTAGGTCTTTAATCCATTTTGTTGATTTTTGTGTGTGATGTTAAGATAGTGGTCCAGTTTCATTCTTTTGCATATGGCTGTCCAGTATTTCCAACACTATTATCCTTTCCCAATTGTACGTCTATTCTTGGCTCCTTTGTTGTAAATTAATTGAGCACAAATGTGTGAATTTATTTGTGTTCTTTATTCTGTTCCTTGATCTGTTTCTGTTTTTATGCCAATTCCATATCATTTTGATTACTGTAGCTTTGGACACTATAAACTTTTTCTAGTTCCTATTTTTAAAAAATTAGAACCATATATATAGTATCTAGGCCTGCTTTTTTTTTTTCATGTATCATAAAGCATTTTCCCATGTTATTTAGTCTTTGAAAACTCAATTTTAAATCATGACATGATATACAAGTTCTGACAATTAAGTTTGCAAACTTATCCTAGAATAAGTGCTACATACTTCATTGCTGAATATCATTATGGTCACTTTTGAAGTACTCCCCTTGGGAAGCTATGCACTGACACCAGCACCTAGTCTACCTTCAAAGCAATTTTGGAACTCTTTTTTCTGGAATGGCCATCAGAGCAGTTGTCATATTACCCTTGATATCTTGAATGCCATCAAAATGTCTTCCTTTCAATATTTCCTTTATTTTTGGGTAAAGAAAAAAGTTACTGGGGGCCAGATCAGGTGAGTAGGGAGGGTGTTCCAGTACAGTTATTTGTGTACTGGCAAAAAACTCCCTCACAGACAGTGCCGTGTAAGGTGGTGCATTGCTGTGATGTAAAACCCTGAGTTGTTGGCAAAATGTTCAGCTTGTTTACGTCTAATATTTGCACACAGCCTTTTCAGCACTTCCAAATAGTAAACTTGGTTGACTGTTCAGTGGTATAAATTCAGAATGAACAATCCCTCTGATATCAAAACAGGTTACCAACATTGGTTTGACTCTTGATTTGGACTGATGGAAGTTTCTTAGTTGTGGAGAATCGGCTGACTTCCATTGTGCACTTTGGTGCTCTGTTGCAGGGTCACATTGCTACACCCTTGTTTCATCACCCATGACAATATGGTCCAAAACATTGTCTTGCCTCTCTAAAAAGGTCTTGACAAACTTCAGCTCTACTTTGCTTTTGTTCATCAGTGAGGTCCTTCGGGACCATTTTTGCACACACCTTTCTCATGCAAAGATTTTCAGTTAAGATTTTCCTGTTTCTCTATCAATGTTTACTTGGTCTGCTATGCTTCTCACAGTGAGCTGACAATTTTGATGCACAATTCGATGAATGTTTGCAATGTTTTCATCAGTTCTGCTCGTTACTGGCCGCCCTCACCTCTCTTCATCAGTGACATTTTCTCTCCCCTCAGAAAAACATTTAATCCATTTGTACACTGCCGTTTTCTTCATGGCACTATCCCCATAAAGTTGGACTATCATGTCCCTGATTTCACTTCCACTCTTGCCAAGTTTAACAAGAAATTGAATGTTTGTTCATTACTCTAATTCAAGCTCCAACATTCTCATGCCAGCACACAAAAACATGCAACAACAATATTGAACACCATTCAGCAAGACACCACCACATGTCAACACAACACAGCTGTGAGACACGGATATACTAAGGTTATGAAGCCTTACTGAGTTGTTTGTACAATGCCGCCAACTTAAGTGCACGGTGGCAAGTTCATGAACTTAATTGTCAGATATACTGATTTGTTTGTATATTCCATTTTTGTTAGGATCTAAATGGCTTTGAACAGTGGTATCTTATATTAATTAGAAAATAATATGAACTGGACTGCTTTGTCAATCACAATTTTATTTAAATTATATTTACAAAGGTAGAATATTTCTCTGACATTTCTCAACTTGAAACCAAACCAGAATAATATTCTACTAGCAGTGATTCTTTTCACTTCTTTTTTTTTTTTTTTTTTTTTTTTTTTTTTTTTTTTTTTTTTTTTTTTTTTTTTTTTTTTTTTTTTTTGGTATGTGGGTAGCTCCCTGGCTGGGAATCGAACCCTGGCAGCAGCGCTGACAGCGCCAGCACCGAAGCCTTAAGCCACTATACCATCAGGGAACTCCTCTTTTCACTTCTTATAAAGCCTTTCTTCCAATTTTTCTCCCATCTGAAGTCAGGACTGACAGATTTCTTATAGCTCTTTCTAACTCTGAGACCTACATTATTTCAGATTTTCACCTATTTGTTTTTACCACATCCTTATGAAATCAACAGTGGCCACTGAAAGTTTTACTTAAAGAGAAACTAGACTCTTAAGACTCTTGAAGGTAGGGGTAATGCCTCAGTCATTGTTCCATTCCCTGGCCACAGTAATCAAATTTGACTGACGATATATGTAGTCTATTCCCTTGCAGCACCTTCAAGCATAATTTTTATTGGTTTGCTCATATTTGAAGGTAAATAGGGTCTACCATGGGATAAATAAGAATTGTCTTTTAGCATTCCTCCCCTCTCTTCCTGCACCTTTTACCCACTCCTTGATCCTTATAATAGGTGATACTCACAAGATGTTTAAAATGTTCCAGCAGTGTGTTAAGCATTTTACATTACAATCTTATTTAATATTCACAGCCAACCCTAAGGTAAATACTATTATCTCCATTTTGCAGATAAGGAAACTGAGTGTTAGAGAGGTTAAATAATTTGCCCAAGGTGGTGGAGCAACATTTGAACCCAGTTCTGACTCTAGATTAGAGCCTCAATTCCGAACTGTTGTGCTCTCCTGCCCGCTTCGATGAAGTCCTACCATTGGTGGTGAAAATGAGCTGCCATCTGTGTACTAAAGACTAAGGAAGTGGTGAAAGATTAAGAACCAAGTCCCTGATGAAAGTTATATGGAGTGAATTGAGAGAGAATCAACCACAATTTGACCAGATACTTATAGAAAGCAGAACAGAAGTGTTATATTTTATTCAGACTAGCTTCTGTTGGTATCAAGAATATAACAGAATGTTTTAGGCTTTACTATCTCAACAGGAAATTAGAGCTCACCCTGGATGTAAGGGGCTCTGCAGTCATCTTGTTTTGAAAACAACAACAAAAACAAACAGGTTTTTGAAGGATTGTGTATGAAAAGTGTAGCACATGTTTTAGGGGATTGTAAATGTAACTATGCTTTCATCCTGTCTCTGGATGAAAGCCCTGAAGACCTGGTTTAGGATAAAAACGTCCTATACAAGAAGGAAAAGTATTTACTTATTAACTGTTTATTCAGAGTATCAACTCAAAGTTAAATAAGGCCTTTGTTTCAGGATGACAAAGAGAAGGCAATACAAAGAAAAATGATTGATCACACTCACACTTGCCCAGTAAACATTTACATTCATTTCTCTCAACAGGCTTAACAAAGGAGTGAGCTACTTGGGGGAAGAGGGGAGGGCGGTTTAAGGGTAACACAATGTTATCAGGAGCAATGGTCAGTCTCTCACTGCCTCAGCAGCTGCTGATTCCCATAGTGACCTCTGCTGGCAAAGTTTTCTTCCTCCCATACACATAAGGTGGTTTGAATACCTAATAGTTTGTGGTTGCACAAAACTCAATTCAGCATTCTCCAAGAGTGACACAAAGAACTGATGCTTTGCTGCAGACTTTGATGCTGAAATTTAGCAATAGGTGGTTATCAATGCTTCCATCTTTCTTTCAAACACAAGCAAGCAACTTCAAAACTGTTACATAAACATGTTTATGACATTTAAGAGCAAAATATTTTCATCTTGGGAGTTCCCTGATGGAGTAGTGGCTTAAGGCTTCGGCACTGGCGCTGTCAGTGCTGCAGCCTGGGTTCCATTCCCAGTCAGGGAGCTACCCACATACCAAAAAAAAAAAATTTCATCTTGACAAGGTTGGAGGAGGGATACATGAAGCATTATTTACAAATTTACATTCATCACAATAACCAATCATGTGCTAGGCATTTAACACCTGACCTTCCCCAACAAATCTCAAAGTGGCATTATGACACTCATTTTACTGATGCAGAAGCATCAGAAAGGTCACAGTTGCAAGGTCACACAACAGTAAGGTGGGAACCCAGTTCTTCCTGAGTACAGTGCACATTTTTATACCAACCGAACTAGTTGACCCTTGAACGTGTTTGAAGTGCATGGGTCCGCTTATATATGGATTTTTAAAAATAAATACAATAAATGTATTTTCCTTATGATTTTAACATTTTCTCTAGCTTATTTTAAGAAGACAGTATATAATACATATAACATACAAAATCTGCATGACCTGACTGCTTATGTTACCAGTAAAGCTTCTAGTCAACAGTTGACTCCTTGCATCCAATTCCAAACCCCAGACTGAAAAGTCTTCAATCTGCAGTTGAATCACAGATGCGAAACCTACACATACAAGGGGCCAACTATTAAGTTTTTGGGGAATCAAAAGTTATACATGGATTTTTTTTACTATACCCCCTAACCCCCACATTGTTTGAGGGTCAACTATATACATTGTCTCTCTCTACCTTATGCTGTGTGAAGCCTTATGACACCTAGGCTAGTCCATCTGAAACATGAGTATGTATTGTTATATATTATCCAAGGACTCCTCAGATTTTAGAGTGAAGCCATGGGAAAAACCAATACACCAAACCTTAGTCTTGGGTCCTATAGGCAGGCACAGGACATTCTGTTATATAATCTAAAACCAAATAATTTTTCCTCACAAATAAATCCTTTTCTGAACTTTCTTATTTTTGTCATTTCTACTGTTGTCCAGGTTTAAAATCCTTACACTCAAGTCATAATCAGGGATTATAAATTAATGATGTGGTAAGGGCAATGCTAATTATATGATCAATATTTAGGAAACACACAGGATTCCAGAATTAATTCTGTGGGGTCAGAGACTTGTTGAAGGCTTTTCAGAGGAAGTATATGAGCTAGCCATTGAATGCATACTGTTCTGCCCAGAAAAGTAAGGGAAGGGGCTCCTGATAGCAGATAAGAGTTTGAAAATATATAGCTTCTCTCCCAATAAATTCATCCAATAAATTACCAGCTTATTTGGTGGTTCTTCACAATATATATTTTTTTGTACATCACCCCCTTTTCCTCACCTCATAGTTGTATACCATGTGTTACTATGACATTTCTGGTTTAACAGTTTTTTTCCTTCCTTTAAATACTCAGAGATACCACTAACAGATTAACTCTTAAAAAATACCTCCTTTTACATGACCTTGGAAACTTCAGAAGTTCCCTATTGCCTCTGAAGTATAAAGGTCAAACTTAAACTCTACACAATCCAAGAGCTATATACCTAAATTTCCCCCTAGAACAACCAAGGCAATATGAAACGACACATGATCCAATGTAAGCTTAAACCCATCAGCTAACTTTTAATGACCATTTTACTGGGGGGAAAAGGCAGGGTCTCTGGAAGGTACTGGGAAGACAGCTGTGAGTCATTCACAAATCTCTAGGAGTTTACAGTATGGTAAATGAGATCCAGACATGAACACAGAAAGCTAACTTTAGAAGAAGGCATCTGTGTCTTAAGCCAGACTGTAAACATGCTTAGTGTTCCATGGAGAGATAGAAAAAGGCTGAAGCTGGACTTTAATGATAGAAATGCTTATTCACTTAGGTAGCTTGGTTTCCAATTCAGCTCAGAATTAGAATGGACATTGTTAGAGGGGTCTTATTCAATTCACCATCTACTAAGCACAGTGTACTGAACAGAAACTATTCTACATGAAATAGAAGGCGGCACAATTTTTCTTTTTCTTAAGCTAGCCCCCTTTCTAAGTAGAATAATTAAGGCCTGCGTTCAAAACAACAGGAGTTCCTTGGTGGTGTAGTGGCTTAAGGCTTCAGCGCTGGTGCTGTCAACGCTGCGGCCTGGGTTCCATTCCCAGCCAGGGAACTACCCACATACTACAAACAAACAAACAAACAAAACAAAACAAATGAAGGACAGAATCTCACTGCTAGTTAAATTTGATTTTTTTTCAAAACAGATCTAAGCATGTTACACCCCTTCACTAAATCTTTCAGTGGTACCCCATTTTTCTTAGGAAAGACAAACTCCTTCATGGTCTTATAGATCCTGTCTGGCCAGACCCCTACCTATCTTTCCAGTCTCTTTCACCAACCTCAGCATCACTAGACTTTTTTGTTCTCATTTTTCCTGCTGTAGGTTAACAACTACTAGCCATTCAGGTTTCAACTCAAATGTAACTGCACCAGTAATTGAATGTTCCACATAACAAAAAATATGTAAAGTGTTATTTAGAATGTTTATATATTACTTTAAGTAGTTCTAGCCTAGGGATAAATCCAGGAATAGCAGCATTTACCCTCCTAGGCACAACATCTATGTTTAAACAGCAACCTAACCACTCTAAGCCTTTTTTTAATCTATAAAATTTGGATAACCTTAAAGATGAACTACACATACTAAATGAAAAAAACATAAAATTCTTAAAACAATGTCAGGCACATGGAAAATACTAAATAACTGGTACCTATGAAGAATAAGCCTTAGTCCTAATTAATTCATACTTACAAAGTATATTTCTCCAAATATTCAATTTATATAATAACAGAACAATATTGATGTTCTTTCAAGCTGGTTAAAATGATTTTGAGGATAAAAGAGATGCAAGAATTGTTACATCTTTTTTAACAGTCTTTAAGGTCATTATATCTCCTTATACATTTCCCCCCTATTATTTAATATAACCCAGATTTCTCTGTTATTTTTTAAGATACATACAAGCCATTAAAATATGTATTTAAAATACACATACATAAAATTTATCTTAAAATGCATATTTTATTTCGGTAGCCAATGACCATCAATCAAACAAAGAAAAGAAAGCTAATTTCATGAAGACAGACAAATCTATGGAGTGGTTTACAGGAACTGAAGAATGAGATGGCTCAACTAAATCAACTTGGAACAATTAACTACAATATATCAAACTAACTGCAAGACAAGTGTCAAAATGGGACATTTAGCAGTTTTGAAATGTTACACATATTTATTTAGCTTTTGTTATTTTTCAAAATTATATGTAAAAGTTATACAAATCACCATAATAGCTAAAAATACCAATCTATGAAAGTAGTAATTTATAACACAATGTTCTATTTTGATACTTTTTTGTCTTCAAATCAGTTGCTGTCATCTTAGGTACTCAGTTAAGTTGTGGTTTGAACTTCCTCAACTTGACAAGAAAGGCTAATTTAAGGGGAGAAAAAAGTAAGATCATTTATAATACTTATACAAAAACACCATTTAATATGTCCTGAAAACATTACTCACCTGTATGACCAGCTTGCCAGTGTATAGGTCTAGCAATATAGGGAAATGATGCATATGGAAAATCAGAATGTGATTCTTCTGTGGTAGAACAAAAGATGTATAAGCTACATATTTCATTATTTGTTCACAAAACTGTTAAAATACAAATTACTATCCCTTTACTGTTAAGTTTTTTTCTTTCAGATTTTTTTTTTAGCATTTGTTTTGGAGCTACTCCAGTTATGTTACAGAAACAATTTTTCAAGGATTACAGGATGAACTTAGATGTTGTTTTATAACCATATGGTAAGCCCCTATCATAAATCAAGGGATATTTGAAAACTTGTTCATGGCCTAAATGTGTACATCTAACAAGGACCTAAATTTAGTTCTATGAAGAATTCCAGCAGCATAAATGGCAAATACTACTTATTTGCATAGCAGGTCCTATTCTTTCCTTTCAGTAATAAACATTGATCTAAATTTAAAAACTCTTTAGTATATGAGGGCTGTCCCGAAAGTATCCAGCCATGTCATATAAAAAACAGAGACATTTATAGATGAATTTTTTTTTTCCAGACAGCCCTCATACATAAAATGTTCCACAAGTCGACCTCCTTGTCATGAGTAAAATATAAATATAGGGTTCAGCACAAATAACATCCCTTTTTAATGAGCTGCTATTCTATACCAAATCTTCTATTACAAAATAATAAGCATGTAATTCTGTAACATAACTATTATCACACTCAAGCATACTATATGACATTTTAGTTGAAATGTTCAAATTACTGTCCATCTCCTGCCAGACATTCATGTGCCCTACCAACTGGTATAACTTCTGATGGACCTTGTTATTATGAGAAGCTCAGTTCTTCACAGGTATCAGAGGTTTACATAAAAGGCAGGAATAGTTATTATTCTGTCTGTTAGAGATTTTAATTTAATAGAATGAATATATTTCAATTTAGATATGAAAAAAAATCCCTGAGAAATATTTTTAGAATTTATTCATCAATTCACTCAGGAACCTATTCTCCATTTATTGCCAACACACACATAAGATAAAATTGAAGTTCTCACCATGGTCATCCTCTTGAAACTCCTCATCTTCAATTCTAATTTTCTTTTGAGAATGTATTTGTAAATCTGTGTTGATTTTAGGTTCTACTTTTTGAGGTAAAATTCCATTTTTCTGTTTTGCAAGGCAAACCAACCAATCTCTGACAATGACTTCACTTATCTTTTCACATGAGAGAGCAAGTTCACAAACACGAATTCCATCTAAAAGTTCAATAACCTGTGTGATGCTTTCAGAAAAAATAAAAAAATGTACTTCAAATTTCTAGTATAACAACTTTATTTTAAGTTCACTATACCTCTTACCCAAATATAAATACTATAGTTAAATTAAGGAGGGGAAAAGTAAAAGTGAAGTTAGGGCACATAAGTGAACACAGAATACTAAGTAAAAAATCTAGAGACCATAATTTAACATTATTATTCACATTACATTTTTAAAACTTTTCTTCTCAATTGCCAGAAACAATATGCATATTACATTGCCATTTATGTAAAGGATGATTTAAATAGCAGTTTACTGAATCTGGGACATCTGTTGTTTCATAAGTTTTTTAAGATGACGTATACATCTAACTCATTTACAAAATGAACATTTTAGCCTAGTACTTAGCATAAAATAAAATCTGCTTAAAATCACATTACAAATAACAGCCAAATCACTCACTTTGCTAGATATACGGCACATATACCACCCTGTTTAAGATTTGGGTATAGAACAGGCAAAGCAACTTGAGGATTCAACATATCCAATGCTACCTGTGGGGAGGGAAAAGAGAATCAGATTGAGTTCTGTTTAAATAAAGCATAGGTTTTGTTATTGTGGTAAAATGATACATTTTTAGAAAGCAATTACCCAGTTAAAGTATTTCATTTTTTAGAATATTGTACTACTGTCATTTTACTGTTCCCCAAAAGATATATTTATTATACAAATTGTTACAGTATTTGACTACATAAAAGTTGCAATGACATGTCTTGCACTGGGCAATACTGGTAATACAGGAATCTTTCTTTGGCTGTATTTTATACATACACACACATACACATATAGACAAAGTTTCAATGCTTTTAGTTCAGATTTTGGCGATGGAAATTCACATTATCTTTTTAGCTTCATTCAGGAAGAGCAAAAGCCACCAGGGGAGTTTTAAAGAATATAATCTCACTTTTGTTTAAAATCTTTTTTTTCGTGGTAGACATAACAAAATTCGGCATTTCAAGTGTATAATTTAGTGGCATTGAGTACATTCTGACTTATTTGTAAAATTTATACATAGAAGCGAGAGAGAGGGTAAGGAACAATGGTGGTGGCTTGCAACAGCAAATAGCATGGATGTTATGAGAAGTGGTACGAACTGTGAAAAGGTAGAGCCAGTTAGAATTAGGACTGGCTGTGAGATGTGAGAGAAAGAGGGGTCAGAGTGAACCCAGTGTTTCGGCCTAAACCACTGAAAGAATGGAGGTGTTATTCACTACTGAGGACAGGAGGAGCGAGTTCAGGGAGAAATAGTGGAGAAGCGAGCCGCAGTCTAATGACCAGTGAACCTCCCAGGTAGCTGACATTCCCCGCCCCGCCCCACCACCCACATACTGACTATAACATACAAGCCAAACAAGGATGAGGAGAAAGAACTGCGGTCTTCCTGTCCAGGAAGCTGTGCCACTGCAACTACAGGCTTTAGGTAGAGACAAGAACCAGTCCTGAGAAAAAACATTCCTTTTCTCTTTGACTTTACTTCATTTCTCACCTTGTTTCCCTTTAAAGGTCCTAAAATAATCCAACCTTCCAACAGCCAATTAAGAAAAGTGAAGAAGATTCCTTAGTGTCAAGCTATGGACTGATAACGGCATCATCAAGGATAAGCAATTTACACTACAATTCTGAAACGCTGAAGCCAAGAGATACTTCCATGTCCCACATCTCCATCACTGGTCACAGCTTAAAATGTCATCCTCTGGTCATCTGTCCTTGTGTCTTCGTACTACTCTGCCTCTTCTTCCCTAACTCAACCTCCTGCTATTTTTCCCCTCACATCACAAATCTCTCCACTTTCTGGCGCTTTGCTCGTGATAATGCCTCTATGTGCAACATCACTAATGAACACTCCTGTGCATCGTCACTTTAACTGTCTAAAGATCCCTCTTGCCTGTTCCCTCTCAAATGGAGCCTATTTATTTCCCCAAACCTTATAACATGAGGACAGGTGCTGGGCTCAATATGTTCCCAATGCTGCTTCCAAATTATTATTCCTTTATCCTAGAGAGGCTGAGGTTCATGATGCTCAACTACTCTTCCTTGGTCATTACCCCATATTTATTAACAACTCTGCCATCTGATTAAGTAAGTCTCTCTGCTTTGAATTCCAACATGATATTGAAGATAAACATTCCTCCCACTCCAGAGACAGAACTGGAGCAATAATGAAGGAAGACCCTGTTTTCTTTGTAATCACTATTAGGTAATATTGCAGGACCCACTTTAGAAAACTTACCGCATCAAATGTTAAAGATTTTATGTCTTCAGTTGCCCCTGAAATATCCTTATGAATAAAATCCACATTGTCTGGCCATTCTTCTATATGACTTATTTTCCATGAATCACGCCAGTGTTTGTAATTCTTCTTAGCCAGTTCATGGTGGTCTTGCCGTATTTCAAAACTTATGACTCGTCCTTGTGATCCAACTTAATTTAAAAAAATAATTTATGATATTTCATAGTATTAATCAGTTCATAAAATGATGTAAAAATTTTATTGTGAAAAGGTATTATAAGGATGTGAAAAAATAATTGAAATACATCAAGGTTATAAGTCTCGATCCCATCCCAGACCTCCAATTAATCTCCCTCTTCAGAGGTAACCATATTACTAGTTGTATACCCTTTCCAAGATAGTGCCTATACAAGTGTGCAAGTATCTCCTTCTCTTTGGTTTTAACACACATTGTGATGTATTATATACACTGTCCTGTACCTCTCTGTTTACTCACCAGTGCCATTTTAGTGATTAATAATCTATTGCATTCCTTTTAGCAGCTATTATATTCCCTTGTATGGCTATGCTATTGTTTATTTAAACAATGACCAATCAACATTTAGCTTGTTTCTAGTCTTAGGTTATTACAAACAATATTGCAATGAAAATTATTGTGCCTAAGTCTTTGTACACATGAGCCAATATATCTATAGAATAAAGTCCTAAAAATGAATTGCCAGCTCAAGGGGTATGTGAAATTTTTGTTTTCAAAATTATTACCAAATTGTCCTCCAAAAAAAGATTTCAATTTATATTCTACCAATTTATTAGAGTGTTTATTTCTCTATACTCTCTCCAACAAAGAATTATCAAACTTTTTATGTGTGTCAATCTAAAAATTAAATATAGTTTTATCACTGTAGTTTTAATTTACATTTCTTTTGTTACGGATAAGGTTAGGCCTTTCATATATTTTTAAAATATCTGTATTTTTTGTGTGTGCCTAAAGAACTTTCAAACTGTTTAATATAGTAATGCTGAAATGTCACATAAGACTACTGCATTTTAACAAGGTAATTAATTTTCCACTCACCTTTATCTGAAGTAATTTGATACTATTTGGAGGCTGTCCAAGATCAGTCTGTAGTTTGCTAATGAAAAGTTTAAATTCCAGGCTGTCTTTTGACATGTAAGCCCAGCTGCAAGTCATCATGTTTTCAAGGGATAACAATTAATGTTAATAGTAGTGTAAGATAAACAATTGGAAAATAAAATTATGGAGGGAAGAAATCCATCTCAAAGGTAAACAGCAATAATTTTTTTTATCAAAAAATCAAAATCATAGTTTGCGATTATTCATCCAGTGATACTCCTCCAATATGGGGAATATGGGGACTCCTTCTGTGTCACAAATTTTTATAAATTTACTTTGTCAAATACATTTAGAAATCTGTCACAGATTGTCAAGTAATAATTACCTTTAATTATGAACAGAAAAGAGTCAAACAAAAGATGTGAGGAGCCAGAATGAATTTCCTGACTTAATATGAGTTTGATTATGTTTGTATGTGATGGCATGAGGTCAGAGAACAAAAGGTTTAAGTTCAATTCACCATATTTCTATATGTAATCTTTATAATATCTACCCATATACACCTACAACTGCTCTAACAAAGTTTATTAATTAAAAAAAATGCAATAGTAAAGAACAACATGAATGAATGAAAAAGAATCTATCCAAAGAGAGTGCTATCACAGTTCAGTAGTCTATTAGTGAGTGAGAAAGGGAACTGCATACTCTCTCCTATTGAGGATTCATTTTGCACTATCATTAACAAAAACATGTACATATGTGCACCAAAAGACAAATACAAGAATGTTCAGAGCAGCACTATTAATAATATTCAAATCAAATGCCCATCAAGAGTAAAGTGGATAAATTGTGATTTGTTTATAAAATAGAGTAACTATATAGCAACCAGAATGAAAGAACTACTGTTGCACACAATGGCTGAATCATACAGAATGTTGAATGAAAGTAGCTAGACTCAAAAGAGTACATAGTATGATTCCTTTTATTTGAGGTTTAAAACAGGCAAAACTAATCAATGATGATAAAAGTCAGAACAGTGGTTATCTTCGGTAGGATAAGGACTGAGAGGGGACAGGAAACTTCTGTGACATTCCCTATCTTGGTCTGGGTACTATCAATAGCTACATGAGAGTGGTTGCTATATAAAAATTCATTGAGATACACATTTACAATCTGTGCACTTTTGTATAGCTACGTTATGCTAAAAAAAAAGTTTAGTTAAAAAAGGCAGAAGCATTAATAAAAGCATGGAGGGAGCAAGGGAAAGCAAAGAAACAGTAAGAAAGAATGATTGGAATAAATGAACAAAAGGGAATGAAAAATAGTTGCTTACATTTGCTTTCAAGAAGAATTCTCTATATCCCCAAGTTATGTGAATATTTTCCAAAACACCTCTTCAACTTTGTTATTATATATACATTGAATATTTTCTTTGTCATCTAAATTCAGCTCATATATCCCATCTCTTACCTGCTCTGGATAAAAATAAGCTCATTCCACCAGAGCCTGAGCCAGCTTCCAAAACAGCATCACCTGGGTGGATATTCATCATCAGCAGCATCATATTCACATCCTATGATTTAAACACAGTATGGGTGACCCAGTGACCAGTAAATATGTACTAAGCACCCATGCTTATCAAACACTGTGCTGGACTTGGAGAAGAAAGAAGTGGAAAAAAAAAAAGGTTACAGTCTAGCCCTATAGCAACAATTAGCATTCCAGTATTCAAATTTCTCCTTAGAATGGAACACTGAGACAAATGGAAAGGCAGAAAGTGCACTGAAGATTCATCTTTCTAACGTTATAAAATGTGAGGGCTGTCCAGAAAGTATCCAGCTATGTAACAGGAAAAACAGAGGCATTTATGGCTGGGTTTTTCCAGATAGCCCTGTACAACTAATCTCTGATGGTTTTGTCTACTGGGGAGAAAGAAGATGTGGGCAAACAAGATAAATTACAGAAATCATTTTTTATGACTAGACTGGAATAGTCAAAAGAGGAAAGAGAAACAATACAGTCAGTAAATAAATAAATAAATAAATAAAGCTTATGATAACCCACCAGCCTAAAACTTCTGGAAGGTTTTCTTTTAAAACATAGGTTGACCTTTTAAAATATAGATTGAGAAGCTACAAAACTATTATTCTCTGGAGCATGTGAAATCTTGCTCCTAGGATGTTATCAGTCTGGTTCAAATAAACTCTTACACAAAATTTATATACATAATATATAATACTAGTGTGTGTGTGTGTGTGTGTGTGTGTGTGTATGGAGATGGAAAGACAGACTGATTCCTACTAACAATCTTCCAATGGTTGGCCAATGCACATGGAATAAAAAATACTCTTATCTCTCCAACCACATCTCATACCACTCTCTTCCCTCACCAATCCACTCAGGCCACAAGAGGAACTCTGCGATATTCTTCCCTTTGCAAGAGTACTCTGCTCTTAGATCTCTGCATGGGTGGCTTTTCCTTAATTAGACTTCTTATCAAACATACCTCCTGGGAGAACTGACATAAAGAATTCTCTTCCCCCAGGTCACCCAACACAATGTCATCATTAATCTATTTGTCTTCATAGTACTTAACACTACTTGAAATTATCTTACTCTTTCATTTACTTGTTTGTTCTTTGTGATAGGATGTAAGGTCTGTGTTAAGAGTAAGGACTGTTGTTCACCACTGTATCTCCCTAAAATAGTGCCCTGCGTACAGAAGATAGGCCATTATTTACTGAATAAATAATGAACAATTCCTCATCTGGGAATAGGAGGATTTGTTACAAAAGAACATTCTACTCAGACTGTGACAGTAATTAAGGATTGAAATAAACCTCTAGCAATGGATGAATAGTATAAGATTCTAACAAGGAACTAGTTTATTTATAAAGAATAATCCTTTATGTTTAGTGTTTAATTTTAGCTTTTTTATGCAAAACTATTTTTCTAAAGGGAAAATATACTAATATATCTACTGTTAGCACATACCTCTAGTAACAGGCCTTATTACATTAGATATGATTAAAAGATCACCATAATGGTACTAAAAAAATTGTCCCTCAAACAGTTCACCATTCTCTTGCGTGCTGAACTTGCAAATTTCAGTTATGGGGAGAAATCTGAGTATTTTATTATGTGCCTTCTGAGTCCACATCACCCTAGATCAGTGGTTCTCAACCTTCCTAATGCCCCGACCCTTTAATACACTTCCTCATGTTGTGGTGACCCCCAACCATAAAATGATTGGTAGCTGCTCTCTACACATGTGTGACTGGTCCGCATAAGTACATTATGGCGCCAACCCTGTCACATACACCTATATTTGTACAGGGTGTATGTGACAGGGTTGGCGCGATGATCTCATCACGCTGGATACTCGTATGTGGGTGTATGTGCATGTGGACGGACCCGCTTGGAGACAGGTAGAGGAGCTTGGTTCCTAAGACCATCAGAAATATGTGTTTTCCGATGGTCTTAGGCGACCCCTGTGAAAGGGTCGTTCGACCCCCAAAGGGGTCGCAACCCACAGGTTGAGAATTGCTGCCCTATATAGTAAGTGCATACTCTCTTCACTTCACAGATCAGAGAACTGAGACTACCAATTAAAATTAAAATCTGGCTGTTTCCTCCTAAAATTAGCGATAAGATATGTAAAAGTGATTCCCATTGGTTAAAAAAATAAAGGCTGAGAACACAAACTTGAAACGTTCTGAGATGCGCTTTAAATACGTGAATCAGGTGTAGTACCGCATCAGTTTTGCTTTCTGGAACCAACATGCACCTAACGCCCATGCATTACCTTTGGATATGTAATGGCAGGCCCTCTTTTCATCAGTAATACATAGTCTTCCAATGACGGCCTCTTCAGCATGAAGTGCTTACCAGAGGAACTCCTCAGTATCTGTCCAGGACACTTCCCCACGATATCACTGAGTGAGACTGTGCCCCAGCTGCTATTTAAGTATCCGACGTTGCTCAACCTAAATAACTTTTTAAATTGTGTTTCTCTCTTCCCAATCTCGGCTAAAATCAGCTCCCCAGCCCGAAAGGGCTCCTCTCTGGAAGCTGACAGGGAAGAGCAGGCGTGAAGTTCTCCGACCTGGGACTCGTCCAGGGCGGGCAGTGAGGGATCCGACTGGCCCTGGTCTCCACTCGAGTCCTCGGGCTGTCGAGCAAGTGACTCCTTCCCAGGCGCCGGCAGTCTGAGGCTTTCCAGGGACGAAAGACATCTGGTCCCAATGCCCGGGACGCGCGGAGGGAGAGATGGAGGCGACTCTGAGCGGTAGACTTTCTTCTGTGCCTGCTTGCGCTGTCCCTCTCCATCTCGCGCGTCTCTCTGGGAGGACTCGGAACACAGTGACCGGGCTCTCTCGAAGGGCTCTTGTCCAAAGACGAGCAAGAATGGGCAAGTCGCGATCCCTAGCTGCCTTCGTAGGCGCCGCAGGTGGAGCAAGACTGGACAGAGGTTGCCGGCTGCCAGCATGGTGAACTGCGCAGGCGCCGTCTCAGGAGAATGACGTAGGCCGGGCGGGGGGGCCGCCTCTCGCTTCCCGACGCAAGGACGCAGACGCCTGGGGGCTGGGAGCTCCTACGCAGAAAGAGCTTCTGGACTGCGCCGAGTCCCGAGAGGGCGGGGCGACCAAGCCGCGGGCGCGGGAGCGGCGTGGTTCTCGCTGAGTATTCCAGGAGCGAGTCGTACTCCCGCGGAGGGGTTTGGGAAGGGGAGAGGGAAGGGAGCGTATTTTCTTCTTTGAAATGTGAGCTGACTAGGCAATTGTTGACAAATCTCTGCCAGCCTCGCTCGAAGACAGGAGGGTTAAGAGAGACGAAGCCTGTGAAAGCGCTGTGTGAACTGAATTCCTATACCAGGGTTAGCTCTCTAGTACAGGAACACGAACGTCACTATGTCACCACTACCGAGTGTAAGTGAAGCTGGCCCCGAATTGCGTTTGACAGAGGGAGTTTGGACCGGCCACTCGCTGACCGCAACGTTCTTCCCTGGCCCTACCTACTAAGTCCATTTTGACTGGGTTTCTGACTACCCGCATGTTAGGCCCAGGTCCACAAATTACAGTGGCAGTATTCACTGTGCTTTTTTGACAGAATTTTTAAAAATTAAAATATAACGGTCCCCCAAACTAGAAGCATCTAAAAAGTGTACAAGGCCATTGGTAAAACAGGGATGGCAGGGTAGAGGGGTGTTACAGGCTTAATTTCATCCAGAATTCATGTGTTAAAGCCTAACCCTCTGTAACTTCAGAATGTGACAGTATTTGGAGACAGGTTTTTCAAGAGGAAATAAGTTTAAATGAGGTTATTAGGATGAGCATTAAACCAATATGATTAGTTTCCTTATAAAAAGAGATTAGGACACAGGTAGAAGATCACAATCTACAAGCTAAGGAAAGAGGCCCTGGAAGAACACAAACCTTTACACACCTGGATGTTGGACTGCTAGCCTCCAGAACTGTGAGAAAACAGATTTTTGTTATTTAAGCCCCTCCTCAAAAAAAGAATGAACTATTTTCTGATTCTCTTTTATTGGATGTCTTTAAATTTTGTTTATTCTCAGCTTTTGGCACTGTGCAAAAAATTAAAATAAATTTATTCCTAAAAACAAAACAAAAACTGAGAAAATGTTATTTTTGGAGTCCAAAGTTTCATTTAACATTAAATGTCACTAACTTGTTTGGTTAATATTAATTCAGCTGGCAAAAATTTACCGAGGGCCTCACAATACAGGCACATTAGATATTTATTTAAGTTTACAATAACCCTGTATTAGAAAT
The DNA here is from genome assembly GCA_004026885.1 of Lyroderma lyra. Taxonomy (NCBI): domain Eukaryota; kingdom Metazoa; phylum Chordata; class Mammalia; order Chiroptera; family Megadermatidae; genus Lyroderma; species Lyroderma lyra. Next base: position 54,761 of record PVJL010000624.1, on the reverse strand, counting down.
AAGTATTTCCATTTTATGCAACAAAAAACACCCAGTGGGATTCCATGATTTGGGCAACATGCCATAGCTGACAAGTGGCATGAGAGGGTTTCCCATCTGGCTCTGCACTCCATGCTCCTTGTACTGCAATACTGCTTCTCAAAGACTGGTGGACAGTACAGTTTTAATTCAGAGTTAAAGTCAAAATATGTTCAAAGGGCTGTGGATTCTGTTTAAATTTGATAAAGTAAGTCTTGTTATTACTTTCAAAGACTAAAATACTTCTCTAATCTATGTCTTTTGAAACATTAGCCCCGATAAACTCCATCACGATGTCATCTCTTTTTAATCCTAAAAATGAATGAAACTTCTCTCCCCCACACCAACTACATGTTTCACTTTTGTTTTTGATTTTTTTAAAGAGAAGTTCTTGTGACCAGTCTTTTTTTTTAATTATTGCCAAATATGGGTCTAAGTTCGAAAGGTATATTGACAAAATATGGGAAATAGATTTACATGTCTTTGATTCCTGAGATAAACTATGAACAGTAAATGGCATCCCTTTCCTTCTGTTGTTTGAATAACAGACACAAAGTTAAAAGTATTTTTATCCTACACACATCTAATGAACTACATTAACATATTTTGAAAAATATTCATTGTCTATTCATGGTCTTTCAGAGCATTTAAGGTCTCCTAAAAAAGAGGCACTGTGTGTGTCTGCTTCTGGCTATACTTTTGCTTTCTTTTGTCTTGTCAACTGTCAACCTGTACTCTGAAACCATTCTCTGAAAATATGAGGCATCACCAGCTTGTCATTTTTACATTATAAGGCCAGAAAGACACTGTCATCTAATGGCATTTAATCAAGCAATTACTTTAAAGTCTGAATAGCTGTCAAGGAATACTATAGTTGATGGTTGTTGATGTTTAAAAATCTACAGTTTTAAAATTGACCACAATTCTAGTTTCACAGATGTTCTCTAGCTGTTTGCACATGCTTTTCCCCTCTGTTTTGTATAACTTTCCCTTGTCCTTCAGGTCTCAACCTCACATACCACCAGAATGGAGGCTGATAATGACTCCAAAAGACTGGGAAAAGTACCTCTCCTCCATGCTATGGTGTGTCCTGTCTTTAGACCTATCATGACACATGGCATACTGTAGGAAGTTGCTGCTTATTTACTACTTGCCAGGTTAGAAGATAAATCTATGTCTTGTTCATCATTATAATTCAGGTGCTCGTCATAGTGCATGGGACACAACATACCCTCAATAATAGTTGCTGAATAAAGAAATGAAGAAAGTAAATGAGAAAAACAGCAGCCCTGATACCTGGGTCCCTGTACTAAATAATTCAGCATGTAAATATGGCCCAATTAAATTTAATAGTTATATAGTTTGTTTTGTATCTATACATGTATTTAGCTTTTATTAGTACTGTTGAAGTTCACAGATTTGTTCCTACTGACTTTTAGTGACATATAAAGGATCAAAGAATATGAATACAGTGTTGTCTAGCAAACTGAGCAAATATAGATGAACAAATCTAGCATATTTGAACATGTGAAGATCAGTTTTTCTGGAGTTATTGACAAATCTGCAGAAGTTAAAGGCTTGAAAACAAAGCTAATGTCATTCTTCATAACTTCAACAGACCAATTATAAGCTCCCCCCTTTTAAAAAATATTTTAATGTAATTAAATATGTAAATAAATAATCCCCCCTCTTTATAGTAAATCTTTATTACATCATTAATTTATTTATCTTTTTAACTGGCAGGATTATATATGTAAAGTTCAATAAAAGAAATATCAGTGTGTTTCTTTTATGGCCTTTGTTATTTGTTTATTTTCATGATTGTTACTAAAAATAATTTCATCATATAGAGAAGGGGGTTGTTTTTTAAAACATGATCTACTCTGAGTGTTCAATATGTTAGGTGTGCCACTGGAATAATTGACTCTGAAACATTTTAATTTTATTTTAGATGAAACGATAGAAATCATTATGGCAGTAATTTAGACATGGATTGCCTAGAGGGGCGCTGTTTGAAGTTGGGGATCAAAGGAGACTTTTTTGGTAACCTTTATATTGATAAAATTTCAAAACTTGCACAAGGGTCTCCTTACACATTATCTAGATTCACCAATTTCACCAACTGTTTACATGTTTACCCTTTGCTTTTTATTCTCTCCCTCCCTTTCTTTCTCTCTCCATGCACACACACAACACACACACACATACACACACACCCTCTCACTTTAAGGATATTTTTGTATTGGCTCATAGTCATGTGGTCTCATACTGTTGCAATGACAGCTAGAAAATGTAGTTTTTATTCTGCAAAGTCGTCATACCCAGGTAAAGAATTGCCCCCAACAGAGCAGGAGGTGAGGAAGATCCAGGAGGTAAGATTGAGGAGAGCAGCCAGGGAAGTGAGAAGAAGCCAGGAAGGTGTGATGTCATGGATGATAAGCATGCTAATGACAAATCAAGTGAGATGAGGACTAAGATGAATACTGAATACATATAAGGCAGTGTGAAAGTTACTGGTGGCCTTGATAAGTGTTTTGGTATAGTGGTGGATGGGGATAAAAGTTCCACTGGAGGAGAGAAATTGAGAAAATTAGGCTACCTTTTTTTAGTTTTTGAGTTTTGTTTTAAAGGAAGGAAAAGATTGGGACAGTAACTGGAGGGGAAGTGTTATCAAGAGAATTTTATTTTTTTAAGATAGGAGAAATAACTATGCTTATATGAGTATGGTGATGAGAAGTATTAAACTGAGAAGATGGGTGCTGGTAGACAGAGGAAAGACTTTGTGGAATAATATCCTTGAATGGGTAAGAGAGGATGGGATCTAGAACTTACGTAAAGTGATGGCCTTTGCCAGGAGTATGGACAATTCATCCGTGGTACGAGGAGATGGAGCAGAGGTGGGTAGAGTCTGTGGTACTTGCAGCTTGTAGAAGTTCTCTGTGATTGGTTCTATTTTCCCAGGAAATAGGAAGCAAAATCACTCACTGAGAGTGGGGATGAAGGAGGAGGTTTGAGGTAATAAGATGTGAATTAATGTCTAGGAGAGGAGAAGAGTAAATGGACTAGGGAGCAATTCCTCATTCACTGCCCAGCTCTATACCTCAGTTTTCTTATTGTAAAAATGGAGATAATGATAGTTTCTACATCCTAGAGTTGTGAGGACTAAGTGAATTCATAAACAAAGCACTTAGAACAGTACCTGACCTATCATAAGAGCACAATAAGCTTTTATTTTTATTTATATATTTATGTCCAAATCTGTAACGCTAGCTCAGACCTTTCTTCATACAGGCTCATATATGCTCTTTTATAAAAAAAATCCTTAAAATAATTGCACATATTTTTCTGTAATTTCTCACCTCCCCCTTTCTCCTCTACTTTTTTTTTTTTTTTTTTTTTTGTACGTGGGTAGTTCCCTGGCTGGGAATCGAACCCAGGCCGCAGCATTGATAGCGCCAGTGCCGAAGCCTTAAGCCACTACACCACCAGGGAACTCCTCCTCTACTTTTTATGTCCCCCGTCCCCCGACCTCTCTACTAAAAATGTTTTTAAAAGTTACCAATGACCTTGATCTTGCCAAGTCCAGTGGTTAATTCCCAGCCTTCATTTTACAGCATTTGGCATGGCTTCAATCTTATCTTACTCCTAAAATCCTTATAAGAATTGTTTCAGGGGCACCTAATTCTCCTGGGCTTTCTTTCATCTTGCCTCACTGTTAACCATCCTTAATCTCCTTTGCTGGATCTTCTTCCTCTTCCTGACCTCTAAAGACTGGCATAGTTTGGGGCTAAGTTTTATTCTCAGTCTATATTTACACTCAATATGATTTCACTAGTCCCACAGTTTGAAATAGCATTTGTATGCTAATGCATCCTAAATTTATATCTCTGTGATCTTCTCATATATCCAAGTTTCTACTGAACACCTCTAACAGGTATATCATACTTAATTGTCCAAAACAGCACTCTTGGTTTCCATTTCACCCAAACCCCTTTCTCCAGTTCAGGTAATGGTTATCACCATTCACTTACTTGCTCAGGCCTTAGAATCATCCTTCACTCGTGTCTTTTTTTCACCCTGCACAATCAATCCATTTAGCAAGTCCTGTTGTCTGTAACTTCAGACTGTATCTTTTCACCACTTTTTCTGCTTTCAAGTGAGTCTGACCCCTCATTGTCTTTCTAGCTTGTCTGCTTTCATTCTTGCTTTTCTGTAGTCTCCATCCAGCGTACAGAAGGTCTTTTAAAAGTGTATGTAGATCAGTGTATCTCATTTACAATAATAAAAATGCAAATTTAACCATGGCACTCCCTAGCTGTACTCCCATAACCCTGAGGGTGACATTTTTAATCTTTCCTGCTAGACAAATCAGCTTTGTGTGGGCTTAACAGTATCTGGCATTTCTTGAATCAGAATGCATGGATTTGGCAAAATATTACAGAGAGAGTAAAAAATGTCTATTTGATGTTATAACGTGGGATATATCTTGGCGAAATAAGGGGGAATAACCGCTCCTACTTTTATACTTTATGATTGAATAAATTATGTATACACATGATTACAGACTGGCAGTAGATAGGCAAAAAAGGAAACGATTGTTACAATCATGCAGTTATAAAGTGAGTATTTCTTTTAAACATTTGTTCAATCATGTTACTAAACCCAAACCTTTTTCTTTCTTTCCTTTTTGTTTTTAAAGGAATGGGCCCTGCCCTGTAGTGTACAATCGAGTTACTCCACACATCTCTCTTACCAGTACAAGTTAGCACTGGGTCCAACAGGCCACCGTCCACAGGGTGGGCCTGTCCAACATCCTGCTGCCTCGCGAAGAGCCACTCCCTCGGCTCTCGGCGCTCCCTCCGCCCCACTTCCTCCCTTCAGGCCCCGCCCCGGACTAGTGCGCCTGCGTATGGACGAACACGTGGCTGCCGCGGAGCCAGAGCAGCAATGGCGGCGGGCGGCGGCGGAGTTGCCGACCCCCTGTCTCCCGCGGGGGTACCCTGCGCCTTCTCCCCGCAAAGCCAGGCGTACTTCGCTTTGGCGTCTGCCGACGGTCACCTGCGAGTCTGGGAGACAGCCAGCAACCGGCTGCACCAAGAGTACGTGCCTTCCGCGCACCTCAGTGGTACCTGCACCTGCTTGGCCTGGGCGCCGGCGCGACTGCAGGCCAAGGTAAACTGAGCGGGACGACGTGGGGCGGGCGCCCACCCAGAGTCGGACTCGGGGCCCACCAGGCCCGACGGCATGTGGCCAAACATCGCGCGTGGCCCTTGGAGGCCTGGGGCGAGGAGGCACGGAGTGCGGCGGCGGCGCTGAGTGGGCCCACGCCGCCAGCCCTGTGCGCGGCCTGTCCAGAGGACAGCGAAAGAGGGCTCGGCCGGATCTGGCGGACGGTGGACGGTAGCTTTACTAGTGGGCTCTAAATAGTCTTCTCCCCGCTCCCCGCTTTCGCCTGGGACGCCATGTTCGCCCAGGCCTCAGCCCCCCAAGACGCAGCTACTTTCTGCCTGGCTTTGCCCATCATGCGCTTTTCAGAGCCCTGGTTTTTGACAGACCCACCTTGGGGCTACACTACTCTTCTCCGATCCCTTACCCACTAAATTGGCTTTGCTCCGGGCGGCTGGAATCAACAAGTCTGTTTCCTTGCTTCCGGACCCCCCCACCCCCCGCCTTGGTTGCCGGCTCACCACGTGTTGTCTTCCACGTCCTGGACGTGGGGCTCTTTTGAAACTCTTGGCTTTGCCTGGCTCGTTTTCATTCTCAGCCGTTTGAACTTTCCTGCTTTTTTATTTTTAACTACGTCTCGACTTCCTTTATACTCCCTCTTTCCCCCAAGTCTGAAGTCAGCGTTAAGATATTGGAGGTAAAATGAAGAAGTAGTTTAACTTAATAAATGTGAGTTCAGGTGAAATTGGTCTTAGATGGGACACTGCCGAGTTTGGGAAGGCTTTTCACTGTTAGGGCTCCATCTCAGTTAAGATGCCACTCACTGTTAAGTGACTGGACTACATCTCCTCTAACTCACACACATGTGGAAACTGCAGTTAAGCTACGTTTGAATCCAGGGTTGGCTTCGTAGTAGTAATTTTGCCTCTAGTTCCCCATTTGTGAAATGAGGATAGTAGTATCCACCTCATAGAGTGGTTGTGAAAATTAACGTTTACTAATGCATACAGCATGTAGAATAGTTCTTGGTTTATAAGTCCCATAAGTTTTGTTGTTATTGATATCTCGTATTTGTATGGTTAGCCCTGCAAGATAAACACTAACTTTTTGCCTTGTTTGGGAAGAAGAAATCGAAGCTCTGGAAAATTAAGCAACTTATAAAAAGGCAAAAATGGAACCTGGATTAGAACTCAGGAATTCAGAGCTCAGTTCTCCATTATCTGCAACACATTGTTAATATTAGGCTGGCAAAATTATTTTGCCCACTTTGCTTTTCTTTTGACTTACAATCACATGGTATGACTCAGGAATAAAACTTTTGCCCAGGCTTAAATAACCCTGTTAAAAGTCAAAGCTTTGGATTATATGTTACACTCTAATATGATAGAAAAATATCTGGATTTGGTTTCATAACCCCAGGACTCAGCTCAAACTTGTTTTTGTCACACTGAGCAAGTCACTAATTTGAGGGACCTCATTGAAAAATAAGAGTTGGGCTGCATTTAAAAAAATGTTTTTATATATTTGATCTCATTTCAGCCACACAACTCTCTGAAATGCCTTGAAATTATTACCTTTTTAAAAACTGAGAAAAAGAACTAAGAAAGTTTAAATGACTTCACCAAAGCCTTAATAACCAGTAATGTATGTAGTTGTGGTACTCTGGTGGTCCAGTGCTCATACACTGTATGTAACCTTAGATCTTGAGTCACAGACTTGAGAGCTGGGAGGAATGTAGAGACATCGAATCCTCATCATCTTGGGGATATATAAATTTTGATCATCAGTTTTACTTAAATATGAGGGAGAGAAGCCATTTTCATGTATTAAAACTTGCATACATATTGTATAAAATTAAAGGGTCATGTGATTTTTAAAGATAGAAAATGAAGCATGATTTGTAGGAACTCTTTCCACCTCTGCTCCCAGATCCCTGGGTTATGATCCTTGCCTCTTAAGTTTTAGCATGCTCTCATCTTATTAAACCCTTGTATTTTATATATATGAGGCTGAAAGTATGAGGCATGAAAAAGTTGTTATTCTGAAGCCCATGTTGTTAGCATCTTATGATCTTGGCACTCTCGTATGAAATGGAGATTATGCTTCCCATCCTGCAAGGGTCCACAGGATTAAAGGAGACTATGTATATCACTGGGGTAGTGTGGTCTGGCATGTAGTGAATACTCAGTGAATGTTAGTTGATAGTGAATGAATCAGTGATTATTATGTGGGCTCATTTTATCATTTACTGCTACATTCCTCAATGTAAATCAGTTTGTATGAGTATCTTACCCTGGTTTAGTAATTGGCAATTTGCCACCCTATGATACAGTTTAGTACATAATCAGTAGAGAAAAATGAGTTGGTATTATTTTTCTTAGATAATGGAAATAAAGCAGTGGTTCATAAATAATTAGAGAAGTTTAGATTGCTGCTGCTTGTTCTTGGTCACAGAATGATTATAATACTTTGCTTTCATGCCACAATAGTTTTTAGAGGGTTTTCATATATATTATAGAGCTGAGCATTCCATTTGGTTGATGAGCCTGGGGGAAGAGGACCTCTAATAATGACAAGAAAAGTACAAGGAGACAGATTGATGGACTGTAGATGGATGCTATCTTTTGAGCTCCTCAGGTTATGGGTGTAAACTGAAGCTGAGATGTTATAGGACATGCCAAAGCCACACAGTAAGTGGCTGTGCCACCTAGGAGCTGACCTTACTATTTCGTACCCATCTTCAATCTCAAACTTTTCTTCCCTACCTGCTGTAGAGCCCAGAGAAGACCTTGTCTTTTATTTATTGGCTACCGTAGTAAATGTATTTACACTGCTTTGCAGCCACTGCAAAAGACACCCACACAGCTTAGTGCTTGTTGAGTGAAGCACTTGGCATTTCAGACATTGGACAGGGCACGCACAGGACCTTTAGCATTAAGGATGTTTCTAGGAAAAATCTGAGCTGAGTATCCCTACTCCCATTCCTTAGAGATGTGACACAATCCCGTTGTGTTCCTGAACAATGCTTCCTTAAGGTCTTTCCAGTATTTAAACTTCAAAAGAAGATAAAGTTTGCAGATTAGATCGCATTGGCAGAAATAGAAGTTCCTATGAATTAGAATTTAATTGTTTTTGATATAACTGCTGTATGTAGTTGTATAGAAAATGCACACATTTTGTTTGTAGTTAGGCATGGAACATTTGCCAGACTAAGTGACTAAGCTAGGCCAAGAAATGGCATAGGAGACTAATTGCAGAATGAAACTTCAAACTTGGCCATAATTTTCAGTGTCTAGAGGTCAGTAATTTTTAAAAATAGGTTTTGCTCCATTAGTAGATTATAAAATAGATTTAGTGGGTTATGATGGCATTAAAAAATGAAATAGACAGTATCAGGGTATATTTTGCATAAGTAAAGGATACTTTTTTTTGATGAAACTTGTTTTTGCTACATATGCACGCTGCTTGTGTACTCGCTCCACGTAAACTATTTTCTTACTCTGGAATCTCAGTCTAAAAAGTCATTGCTTAATTGATCAAATTCATACTTCTTACCTGGATGTGCTTTTTCCTCTGTCTTCACCAGATCTGTACTATGCCTTGCTTTTATAAATCATGCATGTGTGCCATTCAAACTCACTTAGCATCCTTGCTGCCTTTTGGATCAAATACTGATAAGCTTTCTTCAAACTGGTGTTGGTATTGCGTGGCTCAATCAGACCTTCATATCAGGGAAGACTCTTTAGTCTAAAAAAAAAAAAGACATCCTTTTGGTCTGCAACTCTTGGTAACTTTCCAGTCACAAATATATGAATTAAAATTTTAGCCTACCCTTTTCGTTACTTTATACATCTACGTGTGCAATTAATGTGCACGTGACATTGTGCTAGGAATGTTAGAGGAAACAAAGCAATGTGATTAAAACATCAAAGAAGAAATAGACAATTCAGATATACCGTGTCTGACTTGTGCCTTTCAGAGAAAAGAGTTTTTTTTATGGAGAAGTAATATTAGAGTGAATCTTGAAGCATGGGTAGATTTTTTTTAACCAAATGAAAATTGAGTTTAGTAGGAAAAGGCTCCTCTCATGTAGGGAAAAGCAAAGGCAAACAGAAAAGTGTGTTTGTGATTGGGAAGTGTAATGTGAGGATGGAATTGGAAATAAAGCTTGAAAAGGCGGGTTAGAGGCAAATTGTGGATGCTTTTTGAATGCCGTACAGTTGTTCATGTTGATTTACTCTTTGGTGGAGTCATTGAAGTTTTTGATCACAGGAATAACATAGAAAATGCTGACAAAGGTCTGTCATAATTTGTAATCACCTATAGCATTAAGCTGTTGGTTTCAGGGATATTTAGTAATGGGATAATATTTAAGATACTAGAGCTCACTAAAATATGCACATTGTTATATGATGAAGTTTTTATCTGGTTGATCTTTTACCTGTTTGGACATGCTCATCCTGCTGAATTGCAAGTTATATTTAAAAAGATCATCTAACTTGGGGAAAACATGATGAGTCAACAGCTCTTTGAAATTGATTCATTGAATTATTATTTACGTTTAGATCAGTGACCCTCAAAATTGGGCATAGATTCTGTGGGTGCTCCTCCTACTGTTGACTCTGCTTGCTTCTCCCAGAATTAATAGATTTTGCTGATAGGGAAATTAGGGCTTTGGATAGGGTAATGTTTAATTTCTAAAATTTCTTTGTGCTTTTTATTGCAAATTCAAATTTGCAGAAAAATGTGCTGTACATATTTGGACCAGCCTGTGTTTCACATGTTAGAAACCTTAGTGTAGGTAATGCTCATTTGGTTAGAAGAAATAATTTCGAGAATCTTTTAGAGTTTTCTTGATTAGGTAGCAGTAGGTTGGTATACTTTGCCCACTGCCTGAAATAGGTGTTTGTGTTCATAACCTTATGCAGAAACCACATTTGTCTTCTGGGATCAATAAAAGGTGGCTTTCAAACTTCCTGTAACTGAAGCTGGGATCTAGGACATGCTTGTGCTAAAGTTTCACTGTTTCAAGCAAATTAAATGTTACTGATGAAATGAGACTGTTTTATACTTCAGCTTTAAATTGTAACTTCTCTTTTGGGTTTATTAGTGTAGATACATTTTTTAGGACTTGCAAAATTGGCATTTTTTCTGTATGAAAAAAGTTACCTTTTTTGTTGTTGTTTACCTTTGTCCTATGAATCAGATTCTTCAAATTTAACGTCTCTGTAAGATAAAGAGAAAAGTGGAGAATACTTTACATAACTACTCCTTGATATTCTTTATGCACCTCATAGTTTTCATTGGTGATTTTGGGTTGGGCAGACTTTTGTGTATCTTGAACTGATTGCGCGCGCGTGTGTGTGTGTGTGTGTGTGTGTGTGCGCGCGCGCGCGCGCTGTAGAGCAAAGATCTTGCACTAGTGAGAAAATGTTCTTTTTTCTATGTTATTGGTCTGTTTTACACTAAAAGAATGGCTTTAGGAGTTCCCTGGTGGTGTGGTGGCTTAAGGCTTCGGCGCTGGTGCTGACAGCGCTGCGGCCTGGGTTCGATTCCTGGCCAGGGAACTACCCACATTAAAAAAAAAAAAAAAAAAAAAAAAGAATGGCTTTCTCAGAGCTTCTTTATGCTAAAATATAGGCTGGCAAGCTTTCATTTAGAAAAATCATAAACATGGGAGAGAAACTCTGAAATTATAAGTAATTTTTCAGCATTATAGGCTGATGTAATACTTTTAGGTTGTGGTCATTAATTGTCTTTTTGATGGACAGACATGAACTGTTAGTATCATTTTTTAAATAAATCAGAGAAGTCTTATATTTAACACTACATTGAAACTTGTGACTCTTACATCATTAGAATCACCAAGACAACATGCAACTTTCAGACTAGCCCTTAATTAGACACTGGAGCAACTTCTGTAGTGTGTACTCTGCTGCTCTACTAGTTACAACTTTTTTTTTTTTTTACTCAAATTGAAGTAAATGCCTTGTTTATAAATATATAAAAATACTTATATCTCTTTTCCTGAAAATGAAGCTGGGCAGGCAGGCAAGATTATGGGGGAAAGGGGAAGAGTTAGCTGCTTGGGTATAGATCTGTAATCTCTTTGCTTGGGAGTGGAGGCTTTGTTTGGACCTGTTGAGAGAATACCAAGAACATACCAAGTTGTCCTATTTGATGCCTTCCTTCCAGAGACGTAGGAGATGGGGGTGGGATGGGATGTGAGAATTGTGAGCTCTTCTTTCATTGGAGTGATTTTTTTTCCCCTAAGTAGTGAGAAAGAAATCTGACAGCGAATTCACCTCTACTTTTTTTTTTTTTAAGTAAGTGTAACTTAGTAACAATCACGTTTTATTTGTGAGCTGTTGGCCATTTGCACTTACACATTAATGGTGTTTCAGTGTTTGAAATACAAAATAAAACATTGTTTTTTTCTTTTTCTCTAGGAGAGTCCCCAGAGGAAAAAAAGGAAATCAGAACCTACAGGAACAAGTAATCAGACTGACTTATTGGCTCTTGGTACAGCAGTTGGTAGTATTTTATTATACAGTACAGTAAAAGGAGAATTACACAGTAAATTAATAGTAAGTATGTGTGTGTATATTATATATAAAAGATACATATATGATAGGGAGACTGGTATATTAGAGATTTATTAAAAAACAAAACTGTTCAGGATATCCTATAGATCTGCACTATAAGGGCATTTTTCTGCCCCTTCCACATTTAAAATTTTGATCAGTAATATTTGATAATAGCTGTGATAGATAACAGTCCTTATCATAGATCAGAATATGAAGAATTGTTGACTGGATTGAAAATAAGAATGAGTAAAAAGAATTCCAAGTATCACAGATAACAAGTATAGGCTGGACCTCACCACCCCAAGGCTAGGAAACAAAGGAGGTGGTTAGAATGTTTGCTAAAACTCAGACCTTTGATGAGCAGGTGTTTCAGTGCTGCTGTCTTTTGAGCAGGAGTTGGCCTCATGGGCCTGGGTTCTAGAACTCTGAGGGGTTGCTCCATCTGACTGCTGATATCTCTGAGGGAAGGTTCTCTGAGAGCTGGAAAAATTGCATTCAGCTGCTACTATAATAAAAGGATTGCTACTGCTGGGGTGAAGAAGCAGTAGGGTGTTGCAAAGTGGGAGACAGGAAGCAATTAAATCGCATGATCCTCTTTCAGGCTCATCTCCCACTAACTCCTCTTATTGGTGGAGCCTACTGGTGATTGAGCTATCAGAGAGAAATGGGATTTGCAGAATCCCATCTCCAGCATTGCAGAGCAGAGAAGTGAGGGTTTGACTCTAGAAGACAGTAACTTAACTTCCATAATTGGTCTCAGACAATGTCTATTGCAGTACATTCAGGTATTCACTGGACCCTTATGTAGGAATGCTTTCTATATATGTGCATAAAGTAATGTTTTCTCTTAAGTAATATCTACCCATAGATAATTTGGAACTACATAATGTTAAAAGGGAAAAAGTTTATACCTATATCAATTACTGAAATATCCTCTGTTCAATGGATTGTGTATTTCTTTGCTTTATGCATATGTTTAAAAAATACATTTGAGTTCTATCCTAACCTTGAAAGTTTTAATTTACTTTCATACTGCATACATTTCTATGGAATTCATCGGACCCAGTACTTGGAGTAGATAGGTGATGGGGGGAGGGAAGTAACTGAACTTAACATTTGCATATATTTTTCTTTTGAGGTAGAAGCAATCTGTATGACAGAAGTAGTGATTTTGAGTTTTAACTTTTGCCCTTACATACATACATAGTGGTGATTCATTGTATGTATATTTAGTTTATGTGAATTCACATAGGAAAAGTGAAAATAATAATTGCTTACACTGTAAGTGATTTATTATATTATTCTACTGAATGAGTTTATCTCGGACTGGGAGACTTAAATTTGCCCTTCCCCAGGTGACGTCTAATTTATGTGTGTCTCTGAGCCTCTTGCTATGCGGAGTATGTTTAGACCATCGTTCATATAGTATAATTTATAACAAGGAAACACTTAGTTTTACCTGAAGAAACAGTGCTTTTTTTGTTGAGAGAAAGTTTTGTCACTTTTTTAAATAGGGATTTTCAATGCTAGTTTTGATAAGACAAAATTTTTACTTTTAACTGTTGGCTTTAAACACTTTAAGATTTTACTTTACTAGTTCACTCAAGTGTCACAAACTTTTTGCCACTGTATATGAAGTACTTTATCATGCTATGTGCTGTCATTCCTGTTAAAAGCAAGTGGCATTTAGGATTAGTATTCTTTGACTTATGATGTGGAACTATATTTTTACAACAGAGAAGGGAAAGTTAACATTTGATGAAGTTATAGCTGATTTATCTCAATTTTGATATTGGGAATGGATAGATGTAGGGTGAGGTTTTTTTTTTAATTAGGTTAAAGTCTAACATTTTTGTTAACTATTTCATAATGATTCCAAGGTGCATGTTATATTAGATGAGTTTTATTCTTTTTCTTCAATCTTTTTTTTTAAATCTGCAGAGTGGTGGCCATGACAACAAAGTCAATTGCATACAGTGGCATCAAGACAATGGCTGTTTGTATAGTTGTTCAGATGATAAACATATTGTGGAATGGAATACACAGACGTGCAAAGTAAAGTGGTAAGTGACATTGATAGTTCCATGGTATTGAAGGGGTAACTTGGCTACCATTTGGAAATGCTTAGAGTTGGACAAAGCAAGACTCCTTGCTGTAGGTAAAATTTGTTATTGGACATCAGGGTAATGTTGACACTCATAAGGCTTTAGACTGTTCTCAAGGAACTTTGAATAAAATTGAGCATGTAAGATTTTCCTACATTAAAGTTAAAGACTGGTACAAGAGTAAAATAAGTGCACAAGAGGTGTCCTAAGGTAATTGCGCGATTACTGCTCAAACAAGTAGAATAGTATTGGGAAGTCCTGGTGGAAGAGAAGGGATTTTAGGTGGACCTTCTGGGATAGGTAAGATTTGGATAGAAGAGAGCCGGAGAGTCCTCTCTAGGATGGGGAAAGGAAGGTGAGGAAATGGCAAAGACTAGGAGAAGGAAGTGAAAGATTTACTTGGGAGTGAGTAGAGTAATTTACAGAAGGGGCATATTAGGAGATGCCCTCCTCTACTAAGGCTGGTGGAGGGTATGGACCAAACAGTATCTTAAAAGTCTGGCCTTAAGGCTCATAGATAGAAATCAGAGACAACTCTTCTACTTCAAGCACCTAATCTGGTGATTGGCTGCATGGATGTTCAGTAAGTGTGGGCTGTTGAATGAAGTTCAGCTTAACTATGTAGATAAGGACCCTAAGGAAAATAATGATGTCCTTGGTCCTATAGCTAATAAATGGCCGAGGAGTTCTAATCCTACTGTCTTGAATTCTGGAAGTGTTGTTCTACTATACTGAAACTACATTTTTGGAGTTTTAGATTATATCTGGTAAGCAGTAGAGAGCCCCTGAAGGGTCAGTGTCTTGGAAGGAAGTAACCAAAATAATGTTTTGGGGAAAAGTAATCTGTCATCATTGTCTAGAATGTATGGGAAGGAGCTAGTTCAAAGGCCTTAGTCTTCATTTGCTTAGTGTTGTATATACCTATCCTTTTATTCTCCCTCCTTTAGTAGTGTAAATCTTAGTTATTTTTAGACACATTCAGTTAATCAGTCAGTTTTATTTATTTCTTGGAGGACTTCTCTACCTTCTTCCAGGGTCTGCTGAATAGCGATTGTCCTGTGATTTCCTTTCATTACCATGATGCAAATTCTCTTCTCAGATGTAGACTCTATTTCCTAGATCCCATTTTTCTTTTTGTTAGTTTGCTCTTTTGTTTGGTAAAGCACATGAATTGGTAGCTTCCTGAGAAAGGGTGCGTGGATGGTAAATTTATTGAGATTTTTGCTTGTCCACAAGTCTGTTCTACCGTCAAAATAATTGATAGTTTGAGGAAATGCAGTGTTAGGTTGGAAATAATTTTCCCTCAGGATTTTGAAGCATTGGGGTTCATTGGTTTTTTTAGCTTTCAGTGTTAATTATCCTAGTATTCTAAAATATCCTGAGCTTTTTTCTTTAATCAGTGAGTTACATTGGCATTCAAGGAGCCATTTATCTTGGAAATTCATGTTCTTTATTTTTTTGTCCTATGTACTTGATAATTTCATCCCTTCTGTTTTCTTTGATCTTCTTCTAGTACTTACATTGTTATTTAAATGTTGTATCTCTTGGACTAATCCTTTAAGTTTCATACTTTTTTTCTCTCTTGGTTTTTTTCTTTTGTTGTTTTCTTCTGGTACCTGGGAGATACTTTTCAGTTTTATCTTCCAAATCATCTGTGGAATTTTAAAATTTCTCTTAGCATATTTTGAACTTACAGGAGCTGTTTTTGTTCTCTGAATACTGTTGTGTTGTATCATGTTCCTTTTACGCATATAACATATTCTAACTTTCTAAAAATATTAATTATAGGATTTAGGGGGTTCCCTGGTAGTGTAGGTTTTGGTGCTCTCAATGCCACAGCCTAGGTTCGACTCCCAGCCAGGGAACAACCACCCAAAAAAATAGGATTTAAAGTTTTTTTGTTTTTTGTTTTTTTGGTATGTGGGTAGTTACCTGGCTGGGAAACAACCCAGGCCACAGCATTGATAGCACCAAAGCCTTAAGCCACTGTTTTGTTTTGTTTTTTTTAAATGTGGATAGTTCCCTGGCTGGGAATCGAACCCAGGCTGCAGCGTTGACAGCCCCGAAGCCTTAGCCACTACACCACCAGGGAACTCCCCTAAAGTTTATTTCTTTCGTTTATTACATCATCTCCCTCTTGAGAATTTGTTCTGATTTTTGTTTGATTTTGGTCTCTGTCTTTCATGTTAAAGGCATTCTTCAAATGACTGGAGATCTTTGGTTGCCTGTTGCTATTGAAAATGAAATGTGAAAAATCTGGAAGCACTGTGTGTGTGTGTCTCAATTGTTGGGCTTCATTTGTAGAGTGATTGTAGTATGTGAGGGCATTCCTCTGGAACCAGTCACATTTCCCAGAATGGAATCCTCTGATCTAGTGCTTTTGAAGCTCTCCTGTACGTATACAGTACTTGCGCATACAGATAGGACTTAGTTGGTCTCGGTTGGGGCTTAGAAGTCTGTAATTTTAACAAGTTCTCAGGCGATGCTGATGGAGGAGGGTGACACTTATTTGCAAAGCTCTTAATGAGGGAGGGAGTTGAAGATGAGGTGGTGGTATTATTAAGTCTG
This sequence comes from Lyroderma lyra, assembly GCA_004026885.1. Taxonomy (NCBI): domain Eukaryota; kingdom Metazoa; phylum Chordata; class Mammalia; order Chiroptera; family Megadermatidae; genus Lyroderma; species Lyroderma lyra. The sequence continues at coordinate 38,317 of PVJL010000624.1, read as the reverse complement.
TACTGGCATTTTCAGTGCTGAATGGAGAGGGTCACTGCTGGATCAGGAGGCTTGTCAGGGTAGGGATCATGTCTTTTTATATACAGGGGCTGTCTGGAAAATATCCAGCCATAAGTGACTCTTTTTCATATTACATGGCTAGATACTTTCTGGACAGCTCTTGTATGTATCAATTCAGTGAATAGATATAGATGTTTTATTTAATTAAATCAGGTCATTTTTTTAAATTTATAATTTCTGGTTTGTAATTTCTTTGTAAAGTCTTTTCTTAACTCCAGGGTTATAAACTGTTCTCTATATATTTTCAATACTTATTTTTAATCATTAAGTTTTGTGTATGTGTAGTATAAGGTAGGAGTCTGGGTTTTTCCAAATGAGCAATTTGACCTATTTGTGATTGGCGAGCAATACATTGTTTTCCATTGTAGAATTAGCCTCTTTTGGTAATAAGATTGCTACTGCTGTTTATTGGTTTGTAAGTGGATAGCTAAGCTCCCTGTTGTCTCTACAGCATTAATGTGTGAACACACTGCAAAGACTCATGCTCTTAATCATGTTCAAGGTGTTAGAAAGGGATTATCAACACCTAATTCATTTTACCCTATCAGGTGGTGCTCTTTTTGTGTGGTTTGGGATGAAATAACCTGTTTTGGACTGTAGTTTGGATGCATTTGTGTTATGTAAATTAAAAGCCAGCCTTCCAGAGCATGTAGGAATCATGGGTATAGTGTGGACTTGCAGAGGTCCAGCCAGTATGGTAGGGTAAGTTTTCTGGGCATTAACAACATCAACCTCATGGATCACAGGATGGATACACAACTACACAGTTTACATTCAACTCTTACTCATTTCCTGGTACCTCTTGAGAATCTTTCCTATCAGGGAGGCTTTCCCTGAGTGATACGTCCAGAGTTAGTTATCTGACACAAGCTTTTAGGAAATACAGTTTTAGGTAGTATTTTTAATGCCTGACTTGTATTTTTGTTATGTTTTTTTTCTGACATTTATTGATCTGAATAAAGTTTTGCTCCTATTCATTCAGATATTTTTGTTTCTCTTCACAATATAGCAAATGGAAAGGGGACAATAGCAGTGTCAGTTCCCTGTGTATCAGTCCAGATGGAAAGATGTTGCTTTCAGCTGGCCGAACAATCAAACTATGGGTTTTGGAGACCAAAGAAGTCTACAGAGTAAGTGAATCAAATTAATTGTAAGCATAATAGTCATCTAAGTAAGTATGGAAAAGGGCAGAAGTTTCAGCCACAGAATATTGTTTTAAGAATACAGATTATTTTCAAGCATATCAAGTAGTAGAATTACTAGACAAAAGTTAGCCTCCAAATCTGGTTTCTTGATGTTAAATATTAAATAGGTTCGACATTTCCACTTTACATGCATTGAAAAATGAATAGAACACATAAGTAGAATTTGAATTAAAAATCTTTTACTAAGGGGGTTCCCTGTGGTGTAGTGGCTAGGCTTTTGCATTCTCAATGCCATGGCCTGGGTTCAATTCCCTGCCAAGGACCCCCCCCCCCCCGCCCCCAAAATTCTTTTACTGTACTATATGCAGTGATGATAGCGATTTTGTTTTCTAGCTTGCCTCCAGCATTTGGTCCACTTAACAATATTTAACGTGGATATTTAGTACATTAGGTTTTGAGTGTGCTCAGGGTTACTGATCTTTTGGTGCTGTGATGATGCCTTAAAATTGTGGTTTCGACTCACTGAGAGTAAAATGAAGACCTACAATTCCTTGGCTGTGTCTGAGCACCCAATCAGTCCATTAAAAGTGGATAGAATTAACTGAATCTTTTACTCAGAAATAGAAGAAATAAAGATTGTGGGGTAGGGTCACAGGAGTCGTAAGGAACATCTTAATTTTCAGTATTTTCAGCTGAAGTTTTTAAGAAGTGAAAAGAATATAGCACATATTAGCTTAGTTGCTTAGAATTAAATTTGTTAGTTTTAGTCTGGATCTCTGATTTAAAATATGTATCATATACGAGGTTGGACAGTTCATTTCGTGAACTCTCCTAGAAAAAGTGCTACCTATCTTCATTGCTGAATATCACTACAGTCATCTTCGAAGTACTCCTCCTGGGAAGCTATGCACTGACACTAGTGCCTTGTTAAAGCAGTTTTGGAACTCTTTCTGGAATGGTCATCACCATACAGACAACTTGGTTTGCAAGGTTATGACACCTTTCCTAGTTGTTTGTACAGTGTTGCCAATGTAAGCACACAGAGGCAGGTTCACGAACTTAATTGTCAGAGTTGGGTATGCTGACAGCTCTGATGGCCATTCCAGAAAAAGAGTTCCAAAACTGCTTTGAAGGGTGGACTAGGCCCTGGCATCGGTGCATAGCCTCCCAAGGGGAGTACTTTGAAGGTGACTGTAGTGATAATTCAGCAATAAGGTATGTAGCACTTTTTCTAGGAGGAGTTCTTGAAATTAACTGTCTGACCCATATGTCTTATACTAGGGACTCTTAATTTTTGTTACTGTTTTGTAGTCATCCTCTTCTAAATGCGATGTAACTTTTTTAGCACTTCACAGGACATGCAACTCCGGTTTCATCACTTATGTTCACTACTATCCGACCTCCAAATGAGAGCCAACCCTTTGATGGAATTACAGGTCTTTACTTCTTATCTGGAGCAGTACATGACCGGTTACTTAATGTCTGGTACGTAATCTTGGATTTGGGAGATAATTTTGCCTTGAAAGATTCTGTCACAGATTATATGGTTAATATAAATGGTGAGTATTAAGACTTACTTTGTTGTAATTAACGTTAGATTAAGGTTCACTTGCAATGAAGAATTGAACCTACCTTAAAAGTGTCTGTATCAGAAAAATTGCAGAGCATTACATGCCTGTTTAGAGGTGCAGTGGGCTGAATATTTTTGTGACTGGACAATTTAAAAATATGTTTTTAAAAAATTTTTTCATGAAAATTTCTGATTTTGTTGAAATAAATAACTACTGGGTTAGTGCAGTCTATTTATTGATACTTTGCATTGATATCCTTGGCTGTGTGAGAATTTCCAGTAGCTTTTTTTTTTTTTTCCCAGTAGTTGCTGTTACTAATTCCCTTTGAAACAACCTTTAAAAGTAAAGTTTAATTTGGTATTAATGGGCCATCAATAAGTTTTTAAATTTAAAAAGCATACAAAATACCTTGGATTTTATGACATCATCTGATGGTGAAATTAACTTTTTAAAACCTGTTCATGCACAAAATAAGAGATTTAGAAAATAGAAGTCGTTTCTCATCCTAGTAATTGTTGAGCATGCTCTTGATTATATAAAGTTACTGTGAATTTATGCCAAATAATACTCAGATATAAGTGGGACTCATCAAGATATGTATTCCTTAAAGTAGTATGGGGGAAGGTTCACGAGGCCACGTGTAGACCTTTGCTCACATTCAAGCCATCAGCTAAGCTGTAGTTCCTAATTAAGCCTTTTATAATCATACTGCTTTGCTTTTTTAATTCTGTGTCTGATATTTGAGGAGCACCTATTGGATGATTTCTTTTAATCCTAGAAGGTTTAATACTTAACGTAAGAAATTAGTAATACCAAGAAGCTAAAATCTGTCACCAAAGTCTTCTGACTTACTGAGGTACTTCGGTCTTAAGTGCTTTACCTCTTTGGCTTCTTAGACCTAGGGGTCTCAGGCTACAAAATTTCTTCTATAAAAGAAACTGGTTTCTGTTGTCTTAAGATCTTGAAACTATTATGCGTATGCCTGGAGGCTTCCAAGAAATAGAGGAGTAAACTTAAAAAACAAAAACTCATACTGAAAGACTGCCCCAAAAGGCCATTTATGAAAATTTTGTGTTTTGGTAGATGAGCAAGCCTAGGGTTCCATGATAATTACCTCTGCAAGACCCATTTCTGTAAGGGAATAACATTTGAAGACTTTTTTGCTGCTAAATGAAGATTTAAAAAAACCCTTTCATAATACTGTAAGGCGAGATAGTACATCTTCTGTTGATGGGCTAAGATGGCAGTTTTTTCTGCATAGATAGTGGTCTGATGGCAGTGATTTTGAACATACGAATGACTTCAGGTTAAAATGAATCTTGTTTTATTAAGACTTTATTGTGCATGAAATATTTAGAATTTGTCAGATCAACTCTTATTAATTTTCTCGACAGAAATATTGAAAGATTGTCTACTGGTCAATGCATAAAGTTTTATTGATAAAATAACTGATTTTGTATTGTGTTGGTAAATCATATTTGTTACTGTTACTGTCTTTATTTTTTTATTTGCATAGATTTTTTTAAACAACTTTTTTGAGGTATAAATGACATACTAAACTGTACATTTTCTAAGCATACAATTGGATAAGTTTAGATACATGCCTTCATCAGTGAAGTCATTACCATAGTCAAGACAGTTGACCATGTGCATTGCTCCCAAGAGTTTCCTCATGTACCTTTGTAATTCCCCTTCTTACCCCAGTTCCCAGGCTGTTCACATGTTTGGGACATTAGTAATAACGTTGTTGGGGATATTTGTGTACAAGTCTTTGTATGGATATATGATGCATTTGGTGGGGTGTAAATATGCATGAGTGCAATGTCTGGATCATATGATAGGTGTATATTTAACTTTTTAAGACATTGTCAGGTTTTTTTTTTTAAAGTGAGTGTACCATTTTACATTCCCTCCAGCTATAGGTAAGAGTGCTAATTCCTTCACATCTTCAGCAACACTTGATAGGAATCATTTAATTGTAGCCATTTTAATAGGTGTGAAGTGGCATCTCAGCGTGATTTTTGGGGGGGGGGGGTAGTTCCCTGGCTGGGAATCGAATCCAGGCCACAGCGGTTGAGATCACCGAAGCCTAGCCACTACACCACCAGGGAACCCCTCAGTGTGGTTTTAATTTGCATTTCCCTAATAGTCAGTAGCACTTGTTGAAAAGACTACCTCCATTGAGTTGATTTTGCATATATACATCTGTACACATATACAGTTGATTCCCATTATTCACTGTAGTCATGTTGTATAAAGTTCTCATGAGCACTGTTAGTAATATTGAACTTACTGCTCCTTGAAATACAGGGTTGGGTTTCTGCGAGCTTCTGGTCACAACATTTTTGTCATCTAAGCAATACATAACCTCTTTTGTGTGTGTGTTTCTATTTAAAGATACCTTATTTTATACACACACACTCTCACACACATACTCACACACATATAGTCATCTCTTGTGTTTTTTGTTATTTTTTGTTTGTTTGGTTGGTTTTTTTTGGTATGTGGGTAGTTCCATGGCTGGGAATCGAACCCAGGCCACAGCGTTGACAGTGCCAGCGCCGAAATCTTAAGCCACTATACCACCAGGGAACTCCCGTCATCCCTTGTTTTATTGTGCTTCATAGATAATTGGGTTTTTTACAAATTGAAACTTCCACCAGCAAAAAGATTACGAGCTACTTTATTGTAATACTTGCTTTATTGCAGTGGCCTAGAAGCGAACCCACAATGTGTCCAAGATGTGCCCATATATATATTGTTGGCTAACTCATGTCAGAACAGTTTATCTAACATGAATATTTTCTCTAAAATGCACATCACAGCTTTTATGCTCTTAGTAACTAGACAGCACTTCAGTACTACACTTGGGGGCTATTTTAAATAGTGACGTCAACAAGAAAAGCACGAAAATAAGATATACAATAATAAATAGAACACAAAAAGAATACTTACTGTATGAGAGGTGAAGTAAGAAGGCGGAGTGTTGGGCAACTCATTTTTCACTGCTGTATTAAAGACCATGAAATCTCCATAAATTGATTTTAGGGCTTACAAATAAATTTTAACAAGTAGGTAAATTCTCAGATAAGGAATCAATGAATAATGAGGATCATTTATGTGTGTTTGTGTAAGTGAGTGTGTATTCTGGACTCTAACTTTCTCAGTATTGCTATGATATTAAGTCTCCTGAAATTAACTTACAGATTCCATGCAAATCTAGTCAAAATCCCAGCAGACTCATGTAGAAATTGACAGTTTGGTTTTTAAATTCAAATGGAAATGCAAAGGATATAGATAGCCAAAATGAATTTGATAAAGAAAAAAGTTGAAAGTCTGATTTCAAGACTTGTCAAGCTACAGTAGTCAAGACAATGTGGTAATGCAAAAGAATAGAATGTTACTCATTGATGAAATCTGCCACAAATGCATTAATACTTTCTCTTTTCCCATGCAACTATATTATGGTAATGATACAGATGCTTCTTATATTTTGATCTTTAGTCATCTTATTTAGCTTTCAAAAGATGAAAAATCTTTTAGGAATCTATGCTGTGACTGACTCCCTTTTCATGTTTGCTTTTGTTTTTTAAATCCATCTTACTGTCTAATCATTGGTTTTGTTATCTAGGCAGGTCCGGTCAGAAAACAAAGAAAAGAATGCAGTGATGTCTTTCACAGTTACGGATGAACCTGTCTATATTGACTTGACTTTGTCAGAAAACAAAGAAGAGGTAAATGGCTCAATTTTTGAGAATTTGTTTTTGGATTTCACAAATATTTTTAAAATTGGGATTTTGATGACTTAGTGATTCAGGAAACAGAAGACATGAGAGAGGAAGAATGAAATATAATAAAAATCTTCTTAGACTGTTGGAAGTAACCTTTAGATTACCGTGGCTGAGCTCTCGTGAGGAGAAGGGACAGAGTGCAGTGGCATTTTCAGCAGTCCTGACTGCTCCTATGTGTGGGTCCCACCAGTTTCCTGTTATCTATGACTTCACTTATCTATCTCCCAGGCTTTATTCTCCTTGACTGTGTTACTTTTTTGACCTAACTTTAAGTTAGCTTGACAACAACTCCAGTTGTTATTTTGAAGGCAGTGATTATTTTTAAATGCAACAGTTGTGCATCCTTGCTGTTCTAACCTTTTTTCTGGTTATTTTAAGGGGTGGAGTGGAGAGTTGAAGTTTTATAACTACATTATGGAATTAATTATCCATAGAGTAAACTGAAGTGTATTATCCATTAGTGTAATCAATGACATTTTTCTTTTAGCCTGTCAAGTTAGCTGTTGTTTGCAGAGATGGTCAAGTTCATCTTTTTGAACACATATTAAATGGGTAAGTAAGAAGTTTCTTAAGTCCAAAATTTATTTTCCTTCCCTGGCTTGTTACTCCTTTATACTCCCACCTCAGTATTCTTTGCATTACATTACTTTTCAGTAAATGTTGGTAGTTCTAATGATATGTTTTAAAACACAGTGGTTTAGTTAGAAAGCTTTCCTTGTGAACTTGGGTAAGCCTTAATTTCTAACTTTGATAGTGCTTCCCCTGGCCACACATATGTTGACCAGTGAATCCTGGCACTGCTAGTGTTTTGGTGGGCAGATGGGAGTGTTGGTAGAATGTGTAATAGTCATAGACCAAGGGTCAGTAAATTACGGGCTGACCCTTTATAGAAAGTTTGCTAACCCTTGCCATACACTATTAAACATGGTCCGAGATTCAGTCATATGCACAATAAAACTTTAAGATAGTTGATATCTCTCCTTTTACAATCCTAGTACAGTCATTTATTTAAAACTAATTGTGAAAGTAGTATACACTTATTTTAAAATATTCGGGATGCATGGACCCAAGTTGCCCTCCATTGAGTTCTATTCTCTAGAGGTAACTGTTAACATTTTGGTGTGTAACACTTGATGTCTTTATTTACGTCATCATATGTGTGCGTGGAATGTATAATTGAGGGCCCAGAAGTAGTGGGCCATGGTGAGGACTTGGGCATTTCTCCTGGGGCAAATGTAAACCGTTGAAAGATTTCAAGCAGAGGATTGATGGGGTTTGACCTAAATTTTAAGACATTAAATTTTAAGCCATTCTGTCTTTTGTGTTGAGAATAGACGACACAGGGATAGGGGCCAAAGCACAGGGCAAAAATCCTGGCTAGGGATGGTTTTGGAGTCAGGATACCAGGAGGAGTGAGTTGGAAAGAGGAGATGGCAGGGTGCTTGTAATTGAGATTAGAAGGGTGTGCCTTACAGTGATAAGGTATCTGTGGTGTGGGCAGTGAGTGGCTCGAAGGGTAGGGTTGTTGGAGGTAGGAAGGTTAAGGAACGGAGAGGACAGGGTGTCAGAAGGATCATCGACTTGCCTGCTGGATGTGGAAACCACTAAGAAAGGAGTTCCTCAGGCGTAGTGTTGGACAGATGAGACTGAGCCACTAAAATCTTTTAAGCAATATGAGGGAATGACCCAGAGGTCAATGGATGACAACAGGAGGAGGGGGTAGCTGGTATCTGGTGATAACAGTTTGAAAGGTTTTAGAGGTGAAGGAGGGAGAGAGACTGCCTTTAAGTGTTAAGAAGGATAAGGAGCACGTGAGATCATGTCCAAGGCTCCTGGCCCAAAGGGTGTTGAGGGGAAAACTTGTATAACTAGGGAGGGCTGCCCTGGTGAGCCAGCATAGAGAAGCAAGGAGAAGAGAGAGCCCTTAGAGAAGGAATCGAGGATGTAATTTTGTTGATTATATTTTACTGATCATTTTGCTCCTGGAGCTTCATTGCAGAGGTCATGATAAGGCTTTTGGTGCTTGGGTGCGATTACAGATGGGGCTGACCAGAATAGGGCATGTACAAAGAGAGCTACTTGGGACTGAAGCTCAGGTTGGTGAGAGAGCCCTTTGGAGGTTGGGGCTTCTTGTAGGGGTTGATGAGTGGAACAGAGAAGCTGGGACTGAAGGCAGGTTTAGGTGGTGAGGTCATGGGTTTTGAGGTGGGGACAGATGAAATCTTGGCAGAACATTAGTATCCTGGGGTGCCTGATCGCTCTGCCGGTAGAGTGCAGGCCAGAGGAGGGCCACATTTCATGCCAACTTCAAAGAATTAGTATGAGATGTTGCTACTTAAATTTTCTAATTAAATTTTTTATTTCTAGTTACTGCAAAAAGCCTTTGACGTCAAACTGCACAATTCAGATCGTGACACCTGGGAAAGGCAAGAAATCAACACCAAAACCCATTCCTATCCTAGCAGCTGGTTTTTGCTCAGACAAAATGTCCTTGTTGCTTGTATATGGCACTTGGTTTCAGCCCACCATTGAGCGAGTGGTACGTAGATGCTACTCTGGAGTAAAGCAATATAGCATCAACATGTCCATGGACAAGAACGATTTTAAAATAATACATTGGTCTACTTATTGGAATAATTAAAAGATGTCATATTTTTTTCCCCGAAGAACATTTCACTGGGTGGTTTTAATTTGTGAGAACTCTATGTATAATTTTACTTAAAATATATTCAAAATATTTTAATGCTTAGTCAACATAAAACATTTGAGATGTTTGATTCCCCCTCTATTTGTTATTATGCCGTTGAGATATGGTGTGTATTTTTCACTTACTAACACATCTCAGTTTGGACTAGCAACATTCAAAGTGCTCAGTAGCTACATGTTCCTAGTTGCTACCATTTTGGTCAGCACAGGTGTGGGCGAATTTTGCCCAATTACCCAAAAGATAAATGTCATTAAGATAGCCTTTAGTAATAGCACCCATTGAATTTTCCAAGTGGTAATGTGATGAGCAGGTGCAATGAGTTAACTTTTAATTGCAGAAGTTTCTCTGGAGACGTTTGATGAGTTATGAACATGTCCAATAGGTGATTTCTTAAGTTTGCATTTTATAATATTTTATTCAGTAAGGCCCTCAGAAAGGCTGTGAGTGGAATATTATATACCCGAGCAAGCTTCTGTTGAGTTTATTTAAACATACTCTTTACTTTTTAAAAGTTTAATACATTGGTTTAATAAAAAAGGAAAACGTGTTAAGCTGTAAAAATGTCTCCTTGCCATACGTGGACCCTCCTAGCACCTCTCTTTAGATGCAGCCATTGTTTCCTGTTTGTTTTGTGTCCTTCCAGATACTAATTTATATGGGCATAGAGAATTACATATAACCTTAATAGCTTTATGGGTACTTATGTACTTTAACTGCATCTGCTTTCCCTCCTGTTTAATACCATATCAGGACATAGGTCCACCTTAGAGCATTCTGTTAGTCAACAATACTGTCTTTGACTTGCTTATGGAATGGTTAGCAGTAGGAAGTTTTAGGGTAGGACCATTCTTTTTAGCACATATTAATTCTTTTCGAAGGTGATGAACTGATGTTTTCTCTAAAACCTGTTGCATTTTTAAAATATGTTGATGTTTTAAAACTGTACGTGTGAAAAATTTGAGTAGTTTATAACTGAAGAATGTGAACATCATGCCTAGTATCTTCAGAGTTTACCCATCAATCTGAGTGGTGATCTGTCTGAGTAGCTAACAGTTTTGTGTGGAAATCGTTCATAACTCTGTATTTTTATAAAAATATACCAGTAAGCATGTGCTTTTATTCTTACACCCAGTTGCTTTGTTTGACATGGCTCTTCTCCTTTCCCTTCTTTACAATTACATTCCCAGGCTTTAAGTTCCAAAGAACCTCATATGTGTTTAGTAAGAGATACTTCAAACTGCTGGGCTCCAAAAGTAGAAACGGCTATAACAAAGGTGAGTGCATTACATACTAAAAGTTGAGAAAAGAGAAATTTAGGTGGATTGAATTGCTATGTAATACTACATTTAGAGTATTTTTTAATATCCTCTTTTTGATCTTAACAAATTTTGTGGGATTAGGTTTTAGATATCAAGATTATAAAACTTCATTTCTGTGCTCTTAATTAGTTGAATCAATCAGTTGAATCAATGAATGATTAGATGACTAGAAATTCAAGACCTTAGATTTAGTTCTTCCTGACCCTCTTGCATGATCATTGAATAAATACCAATATCAAATTTATCAAATTATTTTTTCAATCTCAGTACTTACAGGAGCATAACTTTGTTACGAGGAATGCTGTATTTCAGGATGGAGTAAAACCTAAAACCACAATGGGACTGAATTTTAATACCATATATAAAAGCATCCTCGTGATGCTTTATTTTGAATATAACATGGCTGGCATCTACGTATAGGTACCATATGTTTGGCAGTTTAATGAGAAAAAGAAAGCCAAGACATGTTATGATGACATCCATATGGTTTCGCTTCTGGCTGAGTTTCAGAGATGACACCTTTCTCTTGGCTGTCTGAACATTTCTGGCAAAGATTGATTATTGAGGATGGTCATAAAATGTACAACTTGACTAACATTTTTAAGTCACTGTCCTTGGGTAATCTGCAGGTTTTGTTTTTCTTCTTATGTGGTATTGAATACTTTAAAACTGTGATCTTTGAGATTATAATTTAAAAAGTTATTTGCCAACTTTCAATTAAAATTTACCTTTAATTCATATCATATTAAATTAGTTATATTAAGTTTCCAGTAGAAAAACCTTTTATTAATAAAAGCTTTTAGTTTTCTCAGTGGGGATAGAGTAAGGATTGAGGCATACTTTTCTGTCACACCTGTGCCATTCCTGTTTAACAGGTCAGAACACCAGTGATGAATTCTGAAGCAAAAGTTTTGGTGCCTGGGATACCTGGTCATCATGCAGCTGTCAAGCCTGCTCCTCCACCAACTGAGAAAGTAGAGAGCAAGAGAAAATTAGGGGAAAAGGAGGTAATACAATCACTGGTCATCTTTGAGTTGGAAATTTAAGATTACTTGGGAGATTCTAACAAATATATTGGATAGAGATCGCTGCTGTTACTCCCCGTCATCCCTAGCAGTGGAGATTCTGAAATTCCAGATTGTGACCTTTGTAAGACTTATAAAGTTAGTAAGTGACTTATGTATAAAACCACCGAGTAGAGAAGACAGAACTCTTACTGACTCAAGAGGGTGCTGTTTTGGCCATTTGTTAATAGCTGGATAACATAATGGAATAGATTAAGCCAGGACTTGCCGTGATGATTTTCATTGGTTTCGCAGGTTGCTGAGTTCCAGTGATGCCTCTTCTCTTGGCTGTCTGAGCAATCCTGGCTGGTGTAGTGGTAGTGGGTCTTAAAAATGACTGTTGTCGTAACTTATTAAAGTGCTTATAAACTTTTTTTATTTTCCTCAACCCCCAAAGCTCTCCTGAGGTTATTACTGTACTCGTCCATGTAGCATACTCTTCTTTTTTTTTTTTTTTTTGGCTCAGGATTTTTTTTTTCATTTTATTTAATTTTTTAAATTGATTTTTATTGTTAGACTTATTGGGGTGACATCTGTTAGCAAGGATTACATAGGTTTTAGGCATACAATTCTACAGTGCATTGTCAACTTGATGTATAATAAGTTGACCACCTAATATGGCTTCTCTTTCCATCACCGTATATTTAGCTTCCCCCTCCCACCCTCTCCCATTTCTCCCCTCCCTATCCTACTCATCCGCAAATAAACATTAAACTATTGATTGTGTCCATGGGTTATTTGTTTCTTCATTTCTTTTTTCTTTGCTTTCAGTTTGATATTCCGCATATGAGTGAAGTCATACAGATCTTTGTTTTTCCTATCTGGCATACTCTTCTTTATCTTCCATTCACATATGTCACTGTTGTCTAAGTAATCTAGAATTTTAACTTTTATCATTAGAGAAAGATTGTATATTTCTTCACCTGATTTTAAATGTCTTACTTTATTGAGTGGGTGGTTGAGGATACTATTGCTGTTCATAAAAACTATTCCTCACTAACGTGATGCTATATTTTAAAATAATGTGCCAACTTTCTTCAGCTTGGCCTAGATCCTCCTTGATTTCCTCCTGCCTTTTTTGTGTTCCTTTATACATTAATGCAAGCGAGAGGCTTTACCTAAAGTGTATCTGTTTGCTTGGGTAGCCACAGAACATTTTATTTTGATTTAATTACCAAGTGGCAGGCAGGAACATGGTTGTAGACCAAATTGCATCATGTTTATTTACACTTAAATTTTAGATATTTTCAAGGAAACTTGGTTGTAGTATAGCATTTTCTAGAAAATATATCACCATTTAGAACTGACTAATAAAGAGAAAAATTGGAGGACATTTTATAAATTCTTTTGGAAACAGCTGTCTTTATATTCTTTTGATAGTATAATATGTTTCCTTCTGCAGATCTGAGGTTGACAGCAAGGGATAGTTACAGAAGTGGGGAAGCTTTCTGTGAAAATAGGTCTTTTCTTGTGCTTTAGTGATTAGATGCCAGATCCTTGCCTTTTTAGAATCTTCATATAGAGGGATTTTTATTAATTACAATTTCAAATCATGGCTTCTTGGACAGGTTTTATTTTTTTTCACTAGAATCGGCAAACTTGAATTATAGATATTACACTTTTTCCAGCATTGGCTTTATGGTAATGGGATTCTGTGGGAATGAGGAATTGATTTGTATATTTCAGGGTTGAGGTGTGAATCAGTGTTTTTTGTCTTCTGAGACAAGCAAAAAGTAATTTGACCAAAACTATAATTAATACTTAAGGCCTTATCTGGGTTGTAGATAACAGGTAATTTCTTTTCCATAGGTTAGCATTGAAGAACGCCTTGGAGCACTGGATATAGATACAAAGAAAGAAAAGGATGCCCTTCCACACACAAATAGCTTTCCGGTTCTTCTTGCACAGGGTTTAGAAAGTAATGATTTTGAAATGCTAAATGTAAGTATCACAACAGTTTTTAATGAATTAAAATGGTTAATTTTTTTAGAAGCGATTGACATAGCACATTCACAGAGTGAATAGTCATGCTATGTAGCCATTTTGAATTTAATGTTTTGTGAGTTTAGTCAAATATATATCATTTGGTGGCATTATACAGACAGTCACCAACCTACAAAGGGATTGTATTGAATTATTTTGAACCTGGAATGCATTTTCTCATAGAAATCTTGGTCAGAATTGTTACGAGGTTCTTAGGCTTTAGTTCACAAAAGCCTTTATAAAAGTAGTGTACTGACTTATAATACTCAGCATTCTAGATCACAATTTATATTTTTTTCTGTAGGAAAATGCGTTTCTGAGTTTTTACTCTGGATTCCAGAAACTTATTTCCCCCTGGCCGTGAGAGGGGGCGGTGAGGTGGAACCTTGGCAATGGGTAGGAGGTTTGGGGGTGGGGGGTTTAAGAGGGTTGGGGGTTATGTTGTAAAGTATTTGGAGGTGAAATTACCAGAAAGTTGTATAAAGGGAGGCATTAATGATTTCTGTGTTTGTAAGTTGGTGACTGCTTGTATGAAGTTACTTAATTCAGTCCTCTTGAATTCCAGAATTTCATAGTGGTCTGTAGAGAAAATATAAGTGTAAAAAGGTGAATTTAAGCTTAGCCTGATCAGCTTAAAGCAATTTACATTTGCTAAGTGCATTTCTTCCTAGTGACTCATTGCAGTATTACTGTGCCACTCAGTGTAGATGTGACTTTAATATGTAACCTGTTAGTAGTTTCTGATTTGTATTTTGAACTAAATGGGAATATCTTATACTTGTGTCTAAGGTGATTTTGCCCAATGAGAGGGAAAACCAGCCTGTCTAAAAACCTAAAATTACTTTGAAAATAGTTTGTAAGTATGTGGATTTTGCAAGGTGGATTTAAGTATAACATGGCATACACAGTTGGTTTTCAGTAAGTTACTAAGTTCAGTCGATGGGAAAAGTAAAGTCTTTTCAACAACCAGTGCTAAGCCCATTGAATATCCATATGGAAAAAAACTGCATCTTAATTTTTACCTTATACAAAGTCAGCACAAAATAGATCATAGATATAAGTGTAAAACCCAAACCTCCAAAACTTCTAGGAGAAAATCTATGCAGATTTGAGGGGAGAAAGCCTTCTTAGATATATCACAAACATGACATACATGATTAAGGAGAAATTGATTATTTTAACTTAATGAAAATTAAAAACTTATATGCCCTTGAAATGATACCTTTATTTTTAAGGAAGAAAAGTACTTCTATTTTTTATTATATGAGTTGATATATGATATTACATTAATTTCAGGTATACAATATAGTGATTTCAATATTTATATACTTTATGAAGTGATGACAGTCTGGTAACCATCTGTCATGGTACATAGTTAATACAATATCATTGACTATTTTTTGTTTGTTTGTTTGTTTTTGGTTTGTTTTTGTTTTTTTTTTGTTTTGTTTTTTGCTTTTTGGTATGTGGGTAGCTCCCTGACTAGGAATCGAACCCAGGCCACAGCGCTCACAGCGCCAGCGCCGAAGCCCCAAGCCACTACACCATCAGGGAACTCCTGACTATTTTTTATTCTGTACATTATTACATCTCTGAGACTTATTTTATAACTGGAAGTTTGTACTTCTTAATCCCTTCCCCTAGTATAATATGAGGGCTGTCTGGAAAGTATCCAGCCATGTAATATGAAAAACAGGGAGTTCCCTGGTGGTATAGTGGCTTAAAGCTTTGTCACTGGCGCTGTCAACGCTGTGGCCTGGGTTTTTTTCCCGGCCAGGGAACTATCCACATACAAAAAAAAAAAAGAAAAAAGAAAAACAAAGACATTGATGGCTGAATTTTTTCTGGATGGCTCTCTCTCTCTATGTACATTTCAGGGTTGCCTAAGGATAAGGGTGGAAGGAGGGATAGAGTGTAAAGGGCCCCATGGAGACTTGAGGCTGATAGAATGTTTAACATTGTGTTTGTTTTGCTGTGAATGTGTCTATCAAGCTGATCAAATAGTACGCTTTATGTGTGCACTGATTTTCATGCTTCGGAAATAATGCAATATTGTAAAAGAAGAATCCCATCTTCAGAATCACCTTGCTAGTTGTAGCTGTGGTTTTATAGGGTTGTTTCTTTAAATACATTCTTGACAGAAGTTAATGCTAACTCCTCTATCCATTATCATTTCACTTGGTTTGGGATAACTTATTTGCCTATTTTAAATATATTATCAGAGCCTTTGTCTTTTGTGGGCATAACATTACTTGAGAGCTTGTTAAAAATTCTTCTGTCTCGCAGTTTGGAATAACTTCTAAATAGCTAGGCTATAGATAACTTGTATTTGCTTGCGGCAGTTCTGGCTTACACCTCTTATCTTGATGTAATTATTAATAGTAATTCCTTTCATTCTCAGAAGTGTCCCAGTTTGGACAACAGATTACATGACCCCTTTACATTTAGAGCACTGGAGGATTTCACAAACTTAATTTCCAAACCTGCATTCCGACATTGTTTCTTAACCAAGCTTTTGGTGTAAATAATGTGTAGCAACAACCTCAAGAGTGTTTTTACTTTAATTGCTACTACCATACTTGACCATTTAAGACAATGAAGCTTAGTGGTTTGGTGAAATCCAAAGAAAACCAAGAACTTTAACAAAAGCATGTTGTATCTCAAGAAGTAATTTGTAGACTAGTTCAGACAGAATGTTCTTTGTTTATTATAAACTGATGTTTATTATAAACTGATGTTTATAATAAAGAGGTGACGTCAGGAATGTTTAAATATCGTCAAGCTCTCTCTGGATTATTGTTAAAGTTCTGATCAACGTATTTTGCTTTGAATCTTATATTCTGATTATTTGAAAATGAAAATATTAGGTTAAGTGAGACTATTAAATCAGGACAGTTCATCCTTCAGTTTCCCCAGTGTTTGTGTATAAAAATTTTTATTTCTTTTGCATAAGAAATCAGGTAATTATGCCAATGATAGTTTTTAAATATTAATAGTACTTGATGAAGTTAGAAGGGCTTGGTGTAAAGATATTTTTATAGGCAAATAAAATGCATTGGGGATTCTGAAAGGATATGTTAGGACTCTTAAAATAAGTTGAAAACTAACTTTCTGTATCTTGCCCTTTTGTACTTCTGCTGTTCAGATCCTGAGCATGACCTTTATAGTAGCAACAACGAACAAAAGATAGCATGCACCCATGGGTATGGAAAGAAAGTAAACCCCTTTGAAAGAATACGTACTTAAAGAGTATTTAAGAGGAAGGAAGAATCAGGACTTGAGACCTGAGAGGGCTCATGTTCCTGCCCTCCTCTCATAGATGAGCTCCTGTGCTTTGGAAATGTTGAAGGGCCTGTGGGATAGGAGTAACCTGCTGTCTGTCTCCCTTTCTGTACCCTGGGGTGGAGACACGGTCTCTCCAGCTGATGTATCCTGTTGACTCAAGCACTCATTATAGACACTTTTGATTGGCTTAAAATTTTATGAAAAAGTTGATATTAAAAGGCTTGATGCTTTCTATTGTGATTTTTTAGTATGTTTTTGCTCAATTTTGTGTGGATACATCTCTGATTTCATAAAATGAAAGTTTGGAAACTTCTCTAAAGTGGTGTGTATCTGTTTTTAAATATCCAGAGGTGTTCTTTTTCTGTTTTATATAGAAATTAGTTTATAAAAGTTTAGAATTTGTAGAGAAGAAACCTGTTTATTGAAGTAAATGTCCTGATACGTGAAGACTACTTGTCTGGTAGCCATAAGACATAATAAATTCAGTCCTTCCACCCTTTGTTTGCTAAAATTCAGTTGTTAGCCTTATTGCTTGATTTTAAAAATAATTTTTACTGACAGTTTTTCCTGTAGTGTCCTTAGCTTCTGAGTTTATCTCCATATTTCTTTTGTTTTCTCACAGAAAGTACTTCAAACTAGGAATTTAAACCTAATAAAGAGGACTGTGTTAAGGATGCCCCTGCATGCTGTGATTCCGTTGTTGCAAGAGGTAACGAGTACTCGGTTCGTTTTAAGGATCTTATGCTAGGAATTTATGACTAAATCAGTATTTAGAGAAATGGATTTGCAGTATGTAAGCTAGTAGTAGGGTATTCACAGTGGATGATAAGTAATAGATCTACTCAATATTTACCTAACCTAGATTTGAGATACAATTCACACATCATAAAATCCACCCTTTTTAAAGTACTTACTTTAGTGGTTTTTAGTATATTCGTAGGTTGTACAATTGTCACATTAAAAAGAAGTCCTGTACCCATTGGTCATTTCCCATTCTCCCTTACCCCAATTTCTGGCAATCTCATACCTGTTTTCTGTCCCTATGGATTTGCCCATTCTGGGCTTCTGGGCATTCATTCGTATCAAGCCTAGCCTAGTTTTTTTTATCAGGTGACTACTCTTACTGTGGGGATGTATTTCTAGATTCTGTTACATTGGTCGAACATTTAGGAATTAGGAAATTTAGGAATCACCTAGGAATAATGATTTCCTGTTACAGTCATTATTTTCCTTTGTTTTTTGTGGATGTGTGTATCGTGGGGACTGATAGAGATGGGCTGCCTCTGGAGTACTGTTGTTAATACTGTTTTTCTCCCCCTAAGCTTACAAAGAGATTGCAAGGACATCCTAATAGGTAAGATATGTAGGTGACTTAAATTGCTTTGATTTTATAAATATTATAGAGGTGATTATTAAAAATAACATTGTCTGAAATTACATAGCAGGCAGCCCCAAAATCTGACTAATAAACTCCATAAGTGTCAAATTTTATTCTCCTCACTTACTTTAAGTTGAAAGGTTCTTCATTCCTAAGATTTTATTACAGTTTATTTCTTTTTGAAAACTCCTGTGTAGTTTGTTTTAGCCTTATTATCAGATCATTTAATGAATTAGTCTTATTTAATGGTTTGGTTCTAGTCATGATATGTAGAACTTGCCCAACCTCTGAGACCTGCTGAGACACTGTAAGGAAATACATTCTAAAAGACTAAATTTTGTGCGTCATTTTTGTTAGTGATTTGATGGTTAAATATTTAAGTTGGAAGTTGATATTTCAAAGATTCTAAACTTGCAGTGTATGAGGGCTGTCCAGAAAGTATCCAGCCATGCAATATGAAAAATAGAGGCATTTATGGCTGGATTTTTTCCAGACAGCCTTCATATTACTATCAGCATAGTATTAAACAGTGTCTAAAGTATACAGTTTTCTTTTCTAAGTTATTTTCTGATGGGTTTTATTACCCTTTGGAGCTTACAAAGGAAAGCTAAAGAACTCATTAATTAGACCCAGTTTACACATTTTTTGGTTTATATTTATCTTTTAATGTTGGTATGGAAATCTTCTACTTGTACCTGATGATGAATAAATATGGGCTCAAATATTATGAACATAAAATGCCAAATCAGTTGAGCCCAGTTTAGTGCCCTGATGTCAGTTAATTGTGAAGTAATGTGTGGATTTTATTCTTGAATTAAATTGTTTTAGAGGAAAGGATTTTTGTCCTGTTTTCCAGTCCATCCTACATCCCCCTTCTTTCCCAAGAGATCAGTATATCACAGATCTGAGATAGACTCAGTAAAAGAATGAAAGGACTGTCATATTCACAGTGATTTATTTATTATAGTCATTTTCTCAGAGCACAAGTAACAGATCTTTGAGTTTTTCTAGTTTTATAACTTCATTCGTATTTAATTTTGAATAGTGTACATTAGTTTATTTGGATTTTTCTCTCTTTTTCAGTGCTGTTTTAATGGTTCAGTGGCTAAAATGTGTGTTAACAGTCCATGCATCATACCTATCCACAGTAAGTCATTTCAGCTTCAGTTGCTGAACAGTTTGGCTTTGAGATAAGTATTACAAACTTAGGGCTTAACGAAACCATCCTTTCGCCACCTATCCTTCATCCATCAGCTGCTGCTTCTAGAGTGTTTTGTTTTTTCCCCAGGTGCAGTGTCATAATGTCACGGTTGTTGCCTTTTACAAATCAGTCTTTTTGTTCCCTGGAATTTAAAATTAACATCTGTTCTATAGAGAACTTTGGAAAAGTCATCTGTTAACATACTCGCCTTCAGATATTTCTCTACATACATCACTTGTTCAGCAAATTTATCTTTACATTGTATGTATCTCCCCCACTTTTGTCTTAAAAACTTAGCAAAGTTTTAAAGTTTATGTATATACTAACATGTCTATCCTACCTTATTTCAGGAGGATAAAAGGTAGCTTGTGATGAAAATGACATAAATTTTAAACATTGCACACGTGACATTTTGTTGAGGCTGCTCTCACCTCTTGGGTTTTTTTATGCAAATGGAAGGGAGGGAGCATAAAATCTTACAGCAACATCAGAAAAATTGTGTTATAAGTCACAGTAATGAGTGGGGTTCTTTGCTATACCATTAAATCACCTATTTTTTAAAGTAGAAAAAATTTTATTTGATTATCTAGCATCTAGTAGGTGTTCTTAAAAGGGTGTAGTGGATAGTTTAAGAAAAATTTTCATTGCTGTTTAGATTTTAAAAAAAGATTGTGGTACTCTTCTTTCTTAACACATTTTCACAAAACTCCTGCCTGGTCACTGCCCTGTTCTCTGTCACAGGCTCCTTCTGCCCTCAGCAGTCTGAAATAGGGAAACGTATTGGATCAGCTGCTTTGAGGTCAGCAGTTTGCTCTTTGTGTGTCCATGGAGAACTCTGCCAGGATGTTAGAATAGGGGATGAGACGAGAGAGTAGGAGTGGGTATTGGGTTTCCAGCCTGTGGCAGTCCTGGAGGATGAATTGTAGGTGGAGATGGCTAGAGTAGGGCTGAGCATCAGGTCTTGGGACCCTGACTGGTTGGCAAACAGAACATTTATTTTGTGACCTAAGTTACTTGCTTAGAAGTGAAAAGAGCCATAGGATGCCTTGTAGTGAAATTTTTTCTGGAATCAACTCCTAAGGTATAAACTGCTTAGAGTGGTAGTTGTGTAATATTTAAGGTCATAGCAAAACAGGCCAAGGAGATTTGGTTTAGGGAGGACTGACAGCCCATAGTAATTCCCTCCTCGTAGAGCAGTGCTTTCCCTGCCACCGTTATTTCTTCCTTCACAACCAGATGTCTTTACGTACCTTTTCTAAGCCAAGGACTGTGGTAGGCACGAGGGTTTGGGTAATGTACAAGACACTCTGATGTCCATCTTCCTGGAGCTTATAGTGTGAGTAGGGACAAATAAAAAGGAGATGATGGTGTTTTATTCATTTTGTGTCTATTTACTTTTTAAAGTTTAACATTTGAATGAAACATACATTGACGATAGTGTGTAAGATCTGGAGGGCAAGTAAGGCTAATTAAGGGCAAGAGTAGGGGGAGTTCCTTTTTCTGTAGCTCTGGAGGGTCAAATAAAAAGAGTTGCCTGCTTTAATTTCTTAAGCATGATTCAGAGGATTAGGTAACAGTATGTTTGAAATGCTGTATGGTTAGCTTTGTACTCTGTTCTGCTGGTCTCTGAAGTTTTGAAAAGCTTCCTCTAGCTTGCTGGGGCCTTGTGGGTGAGGTAGATAATGTGATATCATCAGAGAATAAATTTCATAGGAAAGCCCCCTTTTTAATGGGGGTATTTTTCATTAGTGTCTCCTTTATAGTGACCATCTCTGAAATAATGTGGTCAGTACAGAGAAGTCTTCCTCTGCACTTTGTCCTACCTTGCAGTTTCTCCTTCTGATCTTGTGTCATACATTGAAGGCCTCTGAAAGTTTGAGGTGTTGCGAGGCTCTGTTATAAGCAGCCACGACCACTGGAAATGGCATGTAAATGCTTGTGGTGCAGTGGCTAAATAAATGCTCGGGCATGCTGTTGTATGTTATCTATGTTATGTCATAATAGTATCAAATTATCTTTTTTTTTTATTTTTTAACTTAGTTGCCTGACCTGGTACCCCAGCTAGGGACACTATACCAGTTAATGGAAAGCAGAGTAAAGACTTTTCAGAAACTCTCCCACCTTCATGGAAAGCTTATCCTTCTAATCACGCAAGTAAGTAAATCACATTGTTTTGTGCTAAAACTTTTAGATGTGCTAGAAGTGGAGAGAGGAATAAGGATCATTTATCTGAACATTGAAAGCTCCTTTCAGTAAGAAATTGGTAAATCAGGATCCAGTCTCTAACTTGGAAATGTTGTTATTTGACAGTAAGTAAACTTAGTTTTGCCCATTTCAACTTTTTTTGGCAGGGGGTTAGTTCCCTGGCTGGGAATCGAACCAAGGCTCTGGGTTGAGAGCGCCAAAGCCACAACACCACCAGGGGACCCCCCCCCCCCCCCGGGCCATTTCAACTTTTCCTCAGAGGTTCTCATTATTGTATTTCAGTCATTAATACAGTTAGGATGATTGTGTTACTGTGACCAGAAAGTTACATGATATTTATATAGTTAAAAATTTTTGGCACAGGAAGAAATTTGGGTCATCTGCAAAGGTTTATCAGCTTTTACAGAACAGTTCTTTCCTCCTTGTATTTTAAGAATTTGTTTTTTCCCGGTATTTGATCTCCACAGTATTGAGGAGTAGTTGAGGATGAGTTTACTGTTGGGGAAGGTTGGGTGTAGTGGTAGTTGTGATACTTGAGATAAATTTATATTCTCCTTCATAATAGCATTTTACGTATTATCTTTCAGGTTACAGCATCAGAAAAAACGAGGGGAATGACATGTCCTGAACAGAAGGCAAAATTGGTGTATGAAGAAGGTAAAGATTGAGGGTTGGGTAGAGTCTAGAACTGGAATGTTTAGTTTTCACATTGACTTAGTTCTGTAACCTTGTTTTGTAA
Organism: Lyroderma lyra; assembly: GCA_004026885.1. Lineage (NCBI taxonomy): Eukaryota > Metazoa > Chordata > Mammalia > Chiroptera > Megadermatidae > Lyroderma > Lyroderma lyra. Next base: position 15,869 of record PVJL010000624.1, on the reverse strand, counting down.
AAACATCATTGGGAATACGATCATACTTTGGCACACCTTCTCTAAGAAAATGGGCAAGCCTGTGGCAAAAATAGGCAAAAATGTGATCAGGTAAGAAAAGGGAAGGCACAAATAGAGTAATATTAATAGTAACTAAAAAGGGCATTAGGTGTGGAAGAGATTTAAATAGAAGAACACTGAACAAACTTTATGCCAATCCATTAAAAATCCTAAACGATACAGTAACTTCTTAGGAAACATCAGTGACCAAAAGTGACTTAAAAATAATAGAAACCTTTAACAAGCCAATAGCTGTAAAAATGGATTTAATCAAACCTTTCCCCCACAGATCCTGAGGTTTTATAAATGGGTTTTATCAGTCTTTCAAGGGACAAAGTCATCTTTGCCATATAGAAACATATTAGGCATTGTAGAGTCAAACCAGGCAAGAGTAGTTAAGAAAATAAATTTAGACAATCCTAAATATTCTAAGTAGCAAATTGATTATATAAGTACCTAAGTAAAATACTATATCATTATCAAGTAGAATTTATTTAAAGATCAGAAGGTGACTTAGCATCAAGAAATCTATTAATGTCATCATCTTAATAGATTGATGGGGAACACAGTATATTATTTTAATAAAGAATTCTGTAAAATTGAATGTATTATTACTTGATAGTCTAAAGAACTTAAGTATTTAAGGGAATTTCCTTAATCTACACCAAACAATGTTTAGAAGCATTCCCATAAAGTCAGGAACAAGACACTGAAGTACCTTTTATTATTTTTGGATGTCCTGTCCTATATGAAAGAAATGAATTCTAGAACATTGAACTTTGCAGTTACTATCTTCTCCACATAGAAAATAAGGCACAATCTACAGTCACATAGTTATTAACGAGCTATGTAAATAAGCAGGTTTACTGGATATAAGGTCAGCAAAAAGGACTTGGTAGCATCATGTCCCGATAATACACTGTATGAGGCTGGACAATTAAGTTTGCAAACTCGTCATAGAAAAAGTGCTACGTACCTCATTGCTAAATAGCACTACGGTCACCTTCGAAGTACTCCCCTTGGGAAGCTATGCACCAACGCCAGCGTCTAGTCCACCCTTCAAAGCAATTTTGGAACTCTTTTTCTAGAATGGCCATCAGTGCTTTCGTCATCTCCCAAAATCTGACATTTATGTTCACAAACTTGCTACTGTGTGCTTACGTTGGCAGCATTGCAAGGTTCTCACACTTCACCAGGTTGTTTGTACAATGTTGCTACCAACATAAATGCATGGTGGCAAGTTCGTGAACATAATTGTCAGATTTGGGGCATGACAACAGCTCTGATGGCCATTCCAGAAGAAAAGTTCCAAAATTGCTTTGCAGAGTGGAGTAGATGCTGATGTTGCTGCATAGCTTCCCAGGGGGAGTACTTTGAAAGTGACTGTAGTGATACTCAGCAATGAGGTTACTGTAGCACTTTTTCTAGGATGAGTTCATGAACTTAATTGTCTGACCTCGTGTGTCTGCTAATGTATAGCCTAGTCACAAAATTTGTTAGGAAAAGCGATCTCAGGACCTAAAAGCCCTAATTAGACTTTTTGTAAAATTTTCCCCTTTTTATTGAGATATAATTGACATGCAAGTATAACATTGTATTCATTTTAGGTGTACAGTGTAATCATTATATGTGTACACTGTAATCACAACATAGTTGGAATTTAAATAACATCCATCACCACACTCAGTTAACCATTATTTTTTTGTGATGAAAACTTTTAAGACTTACTCTCTTAGTAACTTTAAATTATTCACTACAGTATTGTTAACTATAGTCACCACCCTATACATTATATCCTCAGGATGTACTTATCATTGGAAGTTTGTACCATTTGACCCTCACCCACACTGCAGTGCATATAGGCGTGTAGACACTTCTTTGACATTTTGATTTCATTTCATTCTGTATATGCCCAGGAGTGGAATTGGTGGGCCACCTGGTAGTTCTGGTTTTTAATTTCTTGAGGAACCTCCATACTGTTTTCCATTGTGGATGTGCCAACTTACATTCTCACCCACTGTGCCTGAGGGTTCCCTTTTCTCCACACCCTGGGCTTTGGTTTTTCAGATGGGAGTTTGTTCAGGTTTTGGTACGTTGTCCTGTTCAATGAGATCTTGATGGAATAATATAATAAATGTGTTTTCATGGCGATAAGGATATTAACTTAATATTACTTTCTTAGGTGGATGATAGTTGAATGTAGTATTTCTGAAAGTAAATTTAGGAATCTGATTGTGTTCAGATTTTAGTGTTTTGCCCTCTGCTTCGATCACACAGTTAAGGCTGGGTTTTATTTTCCCTTACAGAATCTTCTGAAGAGGAGTCGGATGATGAAATAGATAAGGATTCTGATGTGAGTCAATTGTTTGCTGGTACCTAACTCTGCTTTCGTAACCGTGTACTCTTAAAAACAAGGCCTTCATGAATGCTTTCTTTGCTTAATATTTGCACCAGGATAATTGGGATGAAGATGAGGAAGAGAAAGAAAGTGAAAAAGATGAGGACATTGAAGACAAAGAAGAGGAAGATGAGGATTCGGAAGAAAAAGACGAAGAAAACGGTGAGGACAGAGATGTGGCTAGTGAAAAAGAATTAAATGGAGATTCTGATTTAGATCCTGAAAATGAAAGTGAGGAAGAATGAGCACAGAAGGGCAAGCCAGTGGAACCCTACGCTCTGGCTCACCTGACCCATCGCTGCCGCGTTCTCCTGGGGAGGGCTGTCCCTGTGACAGGATGCCAAGGACCGTTGCACATTTCCCGATTCCTCATGGCGGCTCCCAGGCCACCTCGCTGTCCTGAGCACCCCAACTTCACTGTGTAAATAAGAGTGTTTCCTTCAAATGTTAATAAACTTTACACAGTAAATAGACACATTTTCTGCAATGTACTGACATGAGTGTCCAATATATGGTATATTTTTATACTGTAATATCCTAGTAGGATTGGTTATACCAAGAATTGACATAGTGAAGATAAAGACATTTCCCAGATAGGGATTCAAGAACTGGACTTTTGTGAAGGAGTCAGCTATTATCTCAGGTTGGTATCTTTCATCAGATCCAGATATGAAGCAGCACTAGTGAGAAGAAATTTTAATTTGGTACATTTTCATTAAATGTGAAGAGAGAACTGAAACTGGAGTTGAAATGATTATGGTTAAAAATAAAATCGCCCGTGTCCCTGGCTTGTCTGTTAGCTTGGTGATCTGATGGGAGTCGGGTGGGAGAGTGGAGGGCTTCCCCAAAACCACCACTGAGTTTTTAAGCTGTCCGGTGAAATGTTTTTTAAAAACACAAAATATTATTGTAATGAAAAAAACTAAAGAGCTAGCCATATTAAGGATTTTTTGACTTCAAGTTACTTTTAGAGAATCATCATTGTATAGATTTAGAAGTGCTCATTTGCTTGCAACTTTTTAAAAAATTGAGTTACAGCTGCTTTTGAAGAGGTTTTCATTTTTATTTAAATAACTAATGGATCAAAAAACAATTGTTTATTTTTTTTCTCTTTGGTTTTTAGATATTAATGATAACCTTGTTGGAATTTTTTCCCAAAGAAAATATTTTTATAATTCAGTAATTTAATGATTTCCTTCCTTTTCATTACCCGCTCTTGGCAGTGTTAGGGTATTTGTTTACCTTTAAAATAATCTGACTCACAATTTTTTTATGTATGTATAAATATTTTGCTGTGCTACAAAGGCCTTTTCAAATTATCAGTAATTTTCTTTCTTTTCTTTTTTTTTTTTTTTTTTTTTTGGTTAAAGAAGGAGCCAGTATTTGTTTAGTGCTCTCTAGGAAACATGCAAATAGAGGCTCATCTCTAAGGGTGGGCTGGGGAGATGGGTTTATTTTTCCCACCTGTGAATTTGTAAAACACAGAACCATTATCTCTTGAGGGATGACTTTTTAACATCAGTGGCAGAACAAAGATTTCTATGCTCAACTAATAGAGGTGGAGCCATATCAGCATCTTGGTAAAGTAAGTTTGAGCCAGCTACTTTGTCAATGTACAGTTATATTTGTCTATAAATGGAGCTGTTTATGGGAATTTAATATCATGCTCTTTGTAAAGTGAATAAATAATCATCTTTACCCAGTGTCTTGTGGTATATGGAGAGAAACACAGCCACATGTTTGGGATGTGGTGTGAAGGCTTTTATAAAGCAATCTGTTCCACTGGCATTAACAGGTAAATGCTTTTAAGGCTTATTGGATAACCTAGAACTTGTAATGAAGCGAAAGAATCAAGAACTGTCGTTATCTCGGTTGTTTATCGATGCAATCCTACTTAACTGCATCGCACTGCTGTGGCCCAGGACTGCAGTGACGCATGCATTCGTGGTCTGAGTCAGAGCTCCCTGCACCTGGCCTCCTGAAGAAACAAAGGACTACAGCTGTGTTCTAATTACTTACTAATTATTTTTTGGTTTAGAATCCAGAGTTACATTGATGACGAAGATTTTCTAGTTTCAGGATTTCTCACTGTTGTTCCACTCCTAATCTAGACAACAAAGTTGTGTCTGTGGTGGTATCTTTTGTGAGATTAAATTTTCCTCCCAACTTTTTATTTTGAAAAATTAACCACCCATGATCAAATTAAGGCTCACACTGTATTTGGTTGTCGTAGTGCTCTGTTAATCCAAAACATTCCCGTGTGTGTCATGATTTTGATATTTAAATAAGTCAACAAATTAAACTGTGTTGCAGAATGTCCTATAATCTGGATTTGTCTGATTGTTTCCTTATGATTAGATTCTGGTTTCATTGTTTTTGGCAAGAACACTAGGTGGTAGTATTTGAGGAAGTTATAATGTGTAAAAATAAATTCTTTGGGTATAGATGATCAGTATATTTGAATGTTTTCATGTCAGTAGATGTTGTGGCCTTACGTTTGGGACGTTTGGAGCCTTTGTGCAGTGGGTGTTTGAGCGTCAGACTTGGGATCTGGTAGTGAGAACACTGCGTACGTTGTTGCCATGGGCGAGGCTGTTACGCTTCCTGTGGAAGTTACTGTATATTCATTTAGCAAGTATTTATTTATTGCCTACTCTGTGGCAGGGATTCTTTGGTTGCTTGGTATGTATCATGGAATAACAGAAAAACAAATCAAAAAAATGGATACCTGCCCTGAGGAGCCGACATGCTATCAGAGGCAGTAAACAGTGTGTAATGAGTAAGTAAATGTAATATAGTATGTTAGAAGGTGGTGGCTGTTATGGGGGCAAAAATCAGGGTAAGGAAGTTGGGAATTGGGATTGGGTGTGCAGGTTGCAGAATTAGATACATGATCAGGGTAGGTTGACTGAGAATACAGAATTGGCACATGGAGTAGGAGAAGTTAGCTAAATGGGTACCTGTGGTAGTGTGCTAAGCAGAGAAAAGAGCATGGGCAGATGCCCTACGGCCAGCACGTCTGATGTGTTGAAGCAGAGAGGAGACCAGTGTGATGGACAGTGAGAAAGGAAAGTGTGAGATGATGGTGACTTAGACCAGGGCGGTAGTAATGAGTTGGTGACGGTTGTTTTCTGGGATTGCTTTGAATTTATTGCTGTTGGGATCTGCTATGAGGTGCAAAAACAAAAACAAAAACAACTAAATGTTTTTCACTGTGGATGGGGCAGGTTAAGGAAGGGAGGTCAGGAATTGGGTTTTGGGCGTGTCGAGTTACAGATATCAGTAGGAATGCAGACACATGCCAGGTGGATGTTGGGGAGAGGTGGGGATGGAGGTGGGGATTTGGTGTTACCCTGTAAGTGGCAGTAAACACAAGGCCAGGTGAACTTCCCAGGGGGAATGCGTGTACACAGGAAGAGCACCCAGGCCTGGCGCTCTGGCAGTGGAGTGAGAAGAATCCCCAGGGGACACGGGGGTGACAGAGGTAGGAGGAATTGCATCTGAATGCATGACATCCCTCAGCTGTGGTTTCAGCTGTAACATGTTACTGGTGGGTCCTCCCAGGCAGCACTGATTTGGGGATGCCCTTCCTATGACCCATTGTTGATCCTTCTTTTGAAGGCAGCTCGGGCTAATCCAGTGCCATGTCTTTCACCTCTGGCACCTCAGCACAGTCCCGTTATGCGACTGAATTGTACCCTGGATCAAACGGGCAGGGCGGGAGGCCACAGCAGTGTGGATGGATGAGCAGGCAGCATTCAAATAGGCAGCGAGGGAAGCACGGGGGTGGGGGGTGGTGCTCACACCCAGCACGGCCAGCCGGCCCATGAGAACCAGACTGACCGTACTTGTCAGTGCTGGAATGGGATTTCAGAGACAGGCGGGTGATTGTCAATGTGAAAATGGTTCCAAGAACAGGTTGGTTGTAAATTGTACTTTAGGAGGTGAAGAAGATCAAATGAAAAATGCAAGCTTTGAAAACCACTACTTTAAAAATTGCCTGGAATATTCTTTCTGGGTTGCAATGGCTCAGTAGGAAGAAATACCGTACTTTTTGGTTGCTAAAGTTATAAAGCATTTGCTGATGGAAATAGGTATGAAAACATTTTGTTACAGGCGTGCCTGTGGCACTGTTGTAGTTAGATATGTTCTAGTTTGATGGAGAGGAAGGCATGGCTGCCTGGCCATGCCGTCACTGAAGTTGGAGACAACTAGGCCGCTGTCCTGGCTGGCCCTGTGTGGTCATGATGTCCCTAAACTGGGCCAGCGTTGCACAGGTTCAGGAACTGAATTTTGTCCTTGTCCGTAGAGTTGATGCAATTTCATATAGTGGAATCATTAACCAGGCTTCCAAGAGAAATTGGTATTTAAATGGTGCATTTATTTGTAGTGAGTACACCTCAAGTGGAGCAGTGGTCATTGGGTGGTGGCATGTCTTCTCTTGGCACAGGAAAGTCACACAGAAAACCGGTTTTATAATTGGAAGACGGTCTTTGCACTAGACTGTGGAATTGGAGTAAGCGAAATGAACTGGATGGTCCTAATGGCTTGTGTCGTGGGCAGGGCATTGTACTGAAGGGACTGGAATTCCTGGCTTCTCTGCGTGTTGCTGTGGTCCTCTCACTTCACACCCATATCCTTGGAACAGTTAACTGTGGTTGGGATGTCAGTGTCCTGGGTCTCCTTAGACACCCACTTAGGACTGCTGGTTAGGGTATGTTCTAGTAATTTAGGGGGCAGCTTGGTCCTGACTGGCTACCACCACAATATGGTTTCACCTAAGAAACAGACTTGACTGTCTTCAGCCACTTAGACCTTGTTAATTATTCTCAACTTGGTATAAAGTCTGCACCCCTCCCACCCCCTTTGAAATTGTAAAATAGACATAAAATGTGCCTTTTAACCATTTTTAATGTACACTGCTGTGGCATTAAGTACATTTCATGGTTGTGTGACTGGCACAGTCTCTTAATTGGTGGTTTTTGTGACAAGATCAGGCCCAGGAAGTGAAAAGGCAAAAATGAGTCCAGTTGGTCTGCGGTGGAGACACCAAATTTGGGGACACAGACTCCAGCTCTGGGTCCACACTGCAGCACGGCAGTGATGAACCTACTTAATTTCTTTGGTCTGTAACAGGCAAATGAGGACAATGCTCTCTGTCACAAGGATGCTGTGAGAATGAAATTCCACAGTGTCTGTGGGACTGAACACCACAGGGCAGCCCCTGGCGAAGGGGGTCTTTTCCGAACCGTTACTTGTTAGACGATTTCCAGGGTGGGACAGGAGGGTGGGGCGGGCTCTTAGGGAAACTCCTTTTTGTGTCTGACACGTTTAAGGTGCTCAGGCAGCCTGTGGGTAAACACAGTCCCCCTGTTCCCCAGCTGAAAGAAGAGAACTTGAGGCTTTTTCTTTTCCTTCAATGTATTTAAAAAAATCTGTTTAAAAAGTAAAGATGTCCCAAAATCATGTAGATTTTGGAAAATACCAAAAAGCCCTAAGAAAAATACAAAATATTAATAGATAACCATTTAAAATGTTTTGGTGTGTCTCTCTTTAATCTTTTTCTCTTTGCACACACACTTGTCCTACGAAATTGGAATCGTAATACGTACTTTATGCTTTGTCACGTAATGCATGGCCCACTACCCTTTGAAATAGTGAGGCTGTGGTTCTCAGTATTCTCCAGTTATAACTTGTCACAAGCAGTGCTACAGCAAACATCCTTACATTTCATACTTCTCTGTAAAGTACCCTTAGGAGATATTCCTAGCAGTGGTGTTATTCAGTAAGGTTTACGAATATTCTCAGACTTCAGAAATTTCCCAAGGTCCTTTTCCGGAAAGGTTCTATCGCTGTGAAGCCCACAAGCAGTGCTTGTCTTTTCGTTTCCTTTCGAACCTCAGTTCACCTGCTTTTTTCATTGCCACTGGTATTTCCTTAGAGTATTGTGGGGTTAGGGCTTTGCCCCACTTCAAGGGCTGGTCTGACTTACCCACAAAGGCTTTGTATATGTTAAAGTTCCCTTGCCGAACATGCTATAAATATTTTCCCCAATTTGCCTTTTAATTTTTTTCACAACACTGTCTTCCTTTATAGTTTTATTTTTAAGCTTAAAAAACTTGCTTCTAGGAAGATATTGCTTATATTTTGTTCTAGTCATTTTATGTCTTTTTTTTAAACATTTACTTCTAGTAACTGCTTGTGATATTTCAGTGCATTGATTGTGAAATAAAGTGGGTTGCAACCACCACTTTTCAAAGTGGAAAAGGTAATTCATATGGAAAAGAGTGCATTTCGAGGGAGATACATGTAGTGGGTTGCAAGATGGTGTGTGTCTGTAAGACATTGAAAGCTGCTGCTGTAATCTATGTGGAATTCTTTTCAATATATCAGTGAGATGAAGCTCTAGCTTAGGGTCTCCCCACACCTCCCATACACACCAGTTTTCTCCACACTTTGAATACTGTTTGCTATGGACTGAATTTGTATACCCCCAGCCCCACCCCAGTTCACATGTCAGAGCCCTAGTGCTCACTGTGATGGTATTTGCACACAGGGCCTTGGGGAGGTAATGAAGTCCTGAGAGTGGAGCACTCATGGTGGGGTGAGTGCCACTGTGAGAAGAGACATGAGAGCTTGCTTCCTCCCTGCAGTGTGAGCAGAGTGAGTGTCCACCGAGAGAATGGCCATCTGCACACCAGGAAGCAGGTTCTCACCAGGTACCAGATCTGCCAGCACCTTGATTGTGGACTTCTCAGCTTTCAGAACTGCGAGAAATAAATGTCTGAGCCCCCCAGTCTGGTAATTTGTTCTAGCGGCCAGAACGGACAAAGACTCTCTCCCAAAGACTTGTGCCTGCTTTGGGATGTGGTGGGCCCGTTCTGGTGCTGCCCATTCTAGTCCAATTGAGCTCTTCTTGTGCCATCAGTGCAACGTGAGTTTGAAATACTGTAGTTTTATAACTCATTTTTATTGTCAATATCTTTATGCTTCTGACATGCTTTCCTAAATATATTTTGCCTTTTTATTCCTCCATGTTATTAAGTGAAGATTCTTTTTGGTTGTAAGAAACAAAAATTGTACTAGAGGCAATGTAAGCAAAACAAATGCATCATCATTTTGAAGAATCTCAGTACACGGAAAGAGCTGGGCCCCAGGAAGGGATTACAGGTAGGAGGGGTGAGGGCCATTACGGACTTAGTGAGGTCCCCTATCTGCTGTCCTCTGCTGCCATGTAGTTCTCCCTCCCTGGATTTTGGCTGCCTGAGCTATATATAGTCCAGCCACTTGCTGATTTGCAGAAAGCTGGTATTCTCGCCCCCTCCACATTCCTCTCCGCCTTTCTCCATTTGCACTGAGCCCTAAGAACTTGAGTTTTACACACTCAGCCCAGCTCCCTAGCCTGGCTTCTGGTTGGGATTAGCCAATGGTTGGTACTGGCAAGAGACTAGAGGGTGGGAGGAGGTCAGAGGATTTATTGCCTGTTTAGCTGTCTGCCGGGGTTGGCAGGAGCTGCTGTATTTCTCCACTTGTCCCTTAATTCTAGCAGGAGCTCAGTAATCATCCTGCCCGCCACCACGCTTCCTCTTTGTGGCTTCAGTTTAAAGGCTGCTTTCCATTCTTGCCTGCCCCAGAGAGCCTCCCCTTCCCTGCTGGCCGCCTGCAGTCTGCCCACACCTTTGTCAGTAGTCTGAGGGTCTCCGAGCCCCTGACTGAGTGTGCTCTCTTTTTCCTGCTGGGAGCCGGAGCCAGTCCAAATTGCCCAGTCTTGGGAGAGACTGTGGCTGAATCTCGATTCAGGTGTCCACTGGTCTGATCACCCATGCCCAGGACTGTCACAGCACCCGCTGACTCCCGTGAGCCCACCCCTGTAAAGTAGGCAGCCTCTGCCAAAAGCCAAGTCCGTTGTGAATGCAGCTGGTTTCTACCTCACAGCTTAAGCATTTCAAAATATGCACATCTTGTTTTTCAAATTGTGATAAAATATACATAATACGAAATGTACCATTTTAACCATTTTTGAAATTTTCATTCAGTGGCATTAAGTATATTCACATTGTTCTGCAACCATCGCCACCACCCCCAGAACAACCTTCTCTCAAATTGAAACCGTCCTCATTAAACACTAACTCCCTGGACCCCCACTGCCAGCCCCTGGCAGCCACTGTTCTCCTCTCCGTGTGGGAATTTGATTACTCTGTGTACCTCAGTAAAAAGTAAACCTTAATTAGGCAAGTAAACATAGAAATGCATTCTTATCAAGCAGGTTGCAAACATTGCATATACGGCCGAGCTAACTGCCCGCCGCCCCTGTCGCCTGTCTCCCCGCGGTGGTTCGGCGCGGAGGAGCCATTGTCACTGTAGAGCTTAGATGTCTGCAGATTATTTTCTGTGCATTTCACACATACAGGTGCGCTCTTAGAAATTAGGTGGTTTCTTCTTCTCACATAAATGGTGTCGTCATGTAGAATTCTACAGCCCGAACTTGCTTTTTATTACCTGCTGTTATCTTGAAGGACTTTCCAAGTTAGTAATATAGAAGTACCCCATTCTTTGAAGCTGCTTCAGGGTCATCCGGAGGGCTGGTTAAGGCACAGACTGCTGGGTCCCACCCGGACTGATATGGAAACTCTAGGGAAAACCCCAAGTTAAAAATAAATCCAATGGGAATTTTGATGGGCTTGAGATAAACCAATAGATTAAGAGAATTTATTTCATTGTGGAATATTATAACATGAAAACTCAACTTTTCTCATTTGATAGGAATATACTATGATGAGGATTTTTACTTTTTTTTAAAAATTGGGAAATGGCAGCCCTTGCTTCTGCCCCTAGCCCAGGGCACGCACTTTGGAAGTGGTGCTCTAGTTGCTCCTGGAGGAGTGTGTGGAGCTGACATCCCCACTTAATGCGCAGACACATGGTATTGAGCAAGCTTATACCTCCTGAATGAACGGTTTTGTGTGTTAACTTAAGATTCCAGCTCCATAGGATGGGGAAGGACTGGGAAGGACCCAGGTGAGAATCGCTTCAGTGGGAAGGGACTGTTCTGCGCTCTTCTCGCAGCCGGGCGCTCGGTGCTTTGCACGTAGTTGATTGCATTTGGCACACACACAGCAGAGTCCCTGGGATTGACCCTTGTATTTACGGTTGGGGATGAGTAGGGAGATACAGGGAAGTAACTAGCTAGAACACAAGATAGAATGAAGTAAATGTCCTTCACTTCCACAAGTAAAGCGCTGGGGAAACCATGAGAAAGAAGTTGGTCAGTTCCCGGCCAGGGACCAGAGGATTTGAAGACCTGAGGATATGGGCCTTCTAGGCGGCAAGAATGACTACAGTGAGAGCCAAATAGATGCTTCCTAGGTGCAATCTAGAAACTTGAAGTCTAAACACCTTCACTGGTCCTCAATTCATTCATTTAAATGTGGGAGACTATCTAGTTTTTCTTTTTTATTGTTTTTTTTGGGTAGTTCCCTGGCTGGGAATTGAACCAGGGCGCGACGTTGAGAGCGCCGAAGCCACTACACCACCAGGGAACCCCCTAGACTGTGTAGTTTTAAGACACCAGGGGAGTTTGATGAACTGAGCCTATGGCAGATTTTTCTCGTGTGTCCCCAAATGGCCCTTTCTTTTTCACGAGACATTCCGTGCTTGGAGCTCAGAGTGCACGTGTGTGTGTTGCTTATGGCTCGTGCCCGATGATGCTGAATTTAGTGGGTGCACTTAGAAGCAGGGTGCTGTCATTGCATTTTCCCTCGTTCTCACCACGCCTATCCAGATTGCCCTGGTTACTTTTTCAGGTTAAAAGGACAATGTCACCATAAAAAATAACCACTAGGTGCCAGCCTTGCTTTGTGCAAATTTCTTCTTACTGCCCACCAGGCATCGGAGAAAAGCTGCTAGTTGTGACCTCTTCCTGTATCAACTCCTACAGCAGATGGGGGTTTGTTTTCTGTATCCTGCCTTCTGGGGTGGCCCAGAGAAAATCCAGGGTGCTCCCAGCTCTCTTTTCTGGTGTCCAGGTTCCGAAGCCCAGCCCCAACATCTCTAGCCCAACAACATGCACCATGAGGGGGACCCAAAAACAAATCACCTACAGATGTATTGATTTGGGCAAGTGCCCACGGAGGAGACAGCTGGTCTACCTACGCCCTCCTTGGACCTGCCACACCACCTTTACTGGCCCCTAAACACCCCGAAAAAGTGCCCAGTTGACAGGAACAGTGGCAGCAGCAATTAGTCTGTAGAGTTGCTGAGCACAGGAAGCTCGAACTGATGTTTCCCTTCCTGCATTTCCTTCAGAAGTAAAGTAATAACAATAAAGCTAAAACCAGAGAAAATCACACATACAGTACACCAACTGCATCAATTCTCCCTGTAGTCTTTGTTCATGAAAACCTTGATTTTACAGTGTCAGAGGTAGAATTTTTTTTTTCTTAACTTTTTCCCCAACTTATGCAAACTTCAAGTATATAGAGAAGTTAAAACAATAGTATAATTAGTTGTAGGCACACCACTTAGGTTAGGCCACTTAATGTTTTGTCTCATCTACATTTGTGTGCATATGTTTATTTTTGCCGGTTTTTAGAAAGTGAGTTGGAGATGTCATGACACTTTATTCCTAAATGCTTCAGTGTGAAGTTCCTAAAAATTATGACCTTCAACCTAATCACAATACCAATATTGTACCAATAAATCTGAAACAGTAATTCCCTAATATTATCTAATGTCCAGTTCATGTTCAATTTTTTTCAAATTGTTCTCCAAATAATTTTTATACCTGGCTTTTTTCAAACCAAGATTTAGTCAAGTTCCATTCATTAAATTTGGTTATTAAGACTTCTTTAGTTACTTTTGTTCTAAAAGTCTCTTCCGCCTCACTGCTTTGGTATTTTCTATGGTGTTAACACATTGAAGAGACCAAGTTGGTTGTCCTGTAGAAGGAGCCACATGCTAGATTTGGTTGTTGCCCTATTGCGCATTTAACTCATTCCTCAATCCCCTGTATTTTCTATGATCCGGATGTGACGTCAGTCCTATTTGATAGAAACTTCTGTGATGATGGACATGTTCTCTTTGATGTCCAATATGGTAGCCAATAGCCACATGGGGCTACTGAACCCTTGAAATATAGCCAGTGTGGCTGAGTAAATGAATTTAAATTTTATTCCACTTTCATTCATTAATTAATTTACATTTAATAGCCATATGTGGCTAGTGGCTGTGGTATGGAAGAGTACAGATCTTGAGTCTTGGCTAGATTTAGGTTTAATTGTTTTGACAACACATCGAAGGTCATGGTGTATACTTCATATTGCAACACATTAGGTAAAGAGATAATGACACATTGTCCCACTGTTAGTGATGCTACTTTAAAACACCTTTATTGAGGTATAATTTACAATCAATAAAAACATACATTTTAAGTGTACAGGTCAATGGGATTCAACAAATGTTTATACCTGTATAACCACGACACCACGCAAGTGTAGGACATTTCCATCACCCAGGAGTTTCCCTTGTGTGTCTTCCCAGTTAATTCCAAATATACCCCCTTCCCACCAGTTTGTGTCACGATGCAATATTAATAGATACCTTTTCTAAGAGCTTTATATAAATAAAATCATAGAAATGTATTTTTTTGATTCTGAGTTTCCAGTGAAGTATTCTCAACATAATGTTTCTGAGATTCATTGATGATGTTGCATCTATAGTTCTGTTTATTGCCAAGTGGTATTTCATTGCATGGATATGCCACCCTTGCTTTATCCCCTCTGTTGATGGAAATTTGGGTTATTTCCAGTGTAGGATTTGAAAGCTAAACCTTCCCTCTCAGTGTTGCTTTCGCTGCACCCCACAAATTTTATAGGCTGTGCTTCCATTTCCATTCAGTACAAAACATTCTCTAATTTTTCTCTCTTTTGTGAGATCTCCTTGACTCATGGATTATTTAGAAGTGTGATTTTTGATTTCCAAATATTTGGGGATTGTTTTTTCTCAAAGATCTTTCTGTTATTAATTTATAATTTAATTTAATTAATTTCTAATAACATTCTCTGTATGACTTAGTTCTTTATACTCAGATTTATTAAGACTTGTTTTATGGCCCAGTATATGGTCTATCTTGGGGAATGTTTCTTGTGCCCTTGAAAAGAATGTGTATCTGCTATTGTTGGGTGGAGTGTTCTATAAATATCACTTAGGTCAAATTGTTTGGTAGTAGTGTTCAAATTTTCTACTTTTTGAGTCTACTTATCCTATCAATTATTGAAAGAGACCTGTTGAAGTATTCAACTATAAATACTCATTTGTCTGTTTTTCCTTCAGTTCTGCTAGTTTCTGCTGCATGTATATTAGCTTTGTTACTGGGTATATATACAATTAAGATTATTATATCTTCTTGATGAATTAATCCCTCATCACTGTGAAATCTTCCTCTTTATATCTGGTAATATTTCTTATCCTAATATCTACTTCGTCTGATATTAACATAGCCACTCCAGTTTTCTTATGTTTATTGTTTGTGTGATATATCATTTTCCATACTTTTACTTTTAACTTATCTGTGTTTTTAATTTTAAAGTGTATTTCTTGTAAGCAGCATATAAATGGGTCTTCCTTTTACCCAGTCATTCTCTCTTTTTTAATTTAAATGTTTATATTACTTACATTTAATGTAGTTATCAGTATGATCGAGGTCAATTGTAACATTTTGCTATTTTTTTTTAAATTTATTTTTATTGTTAGACTTATTGGGGTGACATCTGTTAGCAAGGATTACTTAGGTTTCAGGCATACGATTCTACAGTGCATTGTCAGCTTGTTGTATAATAAGTTCACCACCTAATGTGACTTCTCTTTCCATCACCATATATTTAGCTTCCCCCCTCCACTCCCACTCCCTCCCCCTTCTCCCCTACTATTTGTTTTCTATTTGTCTCATCTGTTCTTTGTTTCTCCCTCTCCCTCCTTTTGTAACTTTTGGGTGAATATTTTTAAAATCCCACTTTATCTCACTATT
This sequence comes from Lyroderma lyra, assembly GCA_004026885.1. Lineage (NCBI taxonomy): Eukaryota > Metazoa > Chordata > Mammalia > Chiroptera > Megadermatidae > Lyroderma > Lyroderma lyra. The sequence goes on along the minus strand of PVJL010000624.1, from coordinate 408 downwards.
GGCTTATTTACTTTGTTTTTTTTTAGTGATGGCCCTACGTTTGCCATATGCATCACAATATGCATGGCCTTACTAAGTTTTCTAGTGAATGCCCTGAATTATCAACAAGGATTCTCCTTTCTGGCTATTTAGAACTTAAATGCTGTGTGAGCTCTAGGAACTGTTCAGCTCACTGTTTCTTGGTATCTCTTTGACCTCTTGGAGTTTCACTCCATACATGAGCATCTTGGTATTCAGTGAAGACCCAAGGTCACTGCTAGGCAGATGTTTTTGGGAGATGTTTTTCTACCTTTCTTCACCAAAATTATGTCCTGCAACTTCCACCTGCCTCAGCTTCTGTGAACCCCGATCTCTTCCTTGCTCTGTGGTCTGGAATGTGCCTCCAAGCAGAAAGCTAAGACTCCTGCG